>JAJHUR010050139.1:911-59031 GCA_027495735.1 Lutjanus campechanus | reverse complement strand
GTTTACATCCTAACGGCTACATGCTACAGCTGATATTTCTGCTAAAAACACACGTCTTTTGCGGTTAATTTTTAATGTCGCGGCTCGCGGACAATTGGATTACACCACATAAACAGGATGGAGACATTTTGTGTTTGTTTTGTGTGCTATTTTTAATGTTTTATCCGTGGTCACCGATCTCTGCCATTGTACTGGATGAGGCTGCTACCCTGTTTCTCCTAAAACTCCAGGATTGTTTGGTGAACTGAAGACCTTCACCCATCATCACATCAGCATAGTGGTGAGTACATACTGAGTGGGTTATTCTCACAAGGTGGAATATCGCTTTAAGCTCAGGCAGCTAATACTGAAAAATAAAAAATACATTTTCCAAGTTGTCACTGTTTTAAATATTTGTTTATATCTTGTTGTATGCTACTGTAAATGTGCAGAGTATTTGTAACTTGTAACCTTTATTTTCTATTCCCATAAAATGTGAAAGAATTTTTTGTGACCCATTTTGAACTCATGGACAGGGGCTAAACCACACCCATCCTATAAAACCATACTTGAATGTTATCTTGTTGGTAGCTAGTAGAGTTAAATCATAGTGGAGGTGTGTGTTTGAGTGGCTGAGGTCACCCTCATCCTCCCCCTCTACGGTGTTGTATCGCTCTGTATGCTATGTCCACTTTTGAGCTATCCAGTGAAATGGTATCACAATCTCCCTAAAAAAAACTGACAAGAAACATGTGGTTCTGAGACTGCAACGTCTCAATCTCTAGAGGTCGCTTGTAACATAAAGGAAATGTAAACATAAATTGGTCCTTTAAAGCATTTCAACAAGCGGCCGATGCTGTTTTCCTGGCGAGACCAGTTTCTGTTTTTACTCTTTAGGCATCACTGTGATCACAAACTTAAAAACTCTGAGTCTGACTCAGTGCCAGAATTTTCAGGCCCAGCTCAGTCAGGTCATATAAATAGATCATGCATCTTGGATGCTAATTTGGCTAACATCCCATATTAGTGCTGTGCAGTGTAAATGGAAGTTACCTGCCAGTTTCAAAGCAAACTGAAGGTTAATTTAACCATCTTTAGTTGAATGCATTCCTCTTTTTGCACTTATTTCTTTTTTAGTTATTTTTTTGGAGTTTTGGCATCAGTATACACAGTAACAGGTTATTTGAATATCCCATGCAATACTATGTGCATAATGCTGTAACTACACAATGTTTCTCTGAATAGACTTATATACAAATGTACATGCATTAAAAGCACTCCTACTAATCTACACATGTCCTCATACACATATACTGCATATCTATGTATTTACAGTTTTTGTGGTGAAAAATAACCCAGAAGTAACCCTTTGCACATGCACACATGTAGGCATACCTACATATGCATTGATGTGTACATGTACAACTGAAAAAACCCTGTATGAACATAAGACAGCAGTGTCTGAATGTATAATACAACACATGTCACATGTTATTCCCAACACATCTACTCAAGTAGAGAGATGTGTACACGACCTCAGAGGAAGAGAAACTGAGACAAGTGAAGAGATAAAAGAGGAGACAAATAAAGAAGCCTTATTTAGCTCTTCAGCAGAGCTGAAAAGTAGGCTAAACAAAACTGCTGACTTGCTGTTTTTTGTGTGATCACAGCCACATGGCCTGCTAATTATTGAATTCAGAATAAAAAGCTTCTTTACATGAAGAATCAACATTGGTAAAATCTATACTATTTAACAGGCGGTCTTCAATTAGTGTTGATGTTCCTTATTCATCTGAATTACATCAGACTTGGAAACTTTTTTGATTAAACAAAGGAGAAAAGTCCGAGCATAGAGCTCAATTCAGGTATTTTAGAGCAAATAGTTCCATTTAATTGAATGGCAGGTGTCCATTGAAATTATTTCTTGTCATGAAACCTTTCTTGTAAAATACCAAATATGGAAATGTGGAAGTGCTGCACCTACAGTATGTCCACACCCAGCCTCCAGTCTTTTTGAGTGTAGTGTTTTTGAGGGTAGTGACATTGCCGGTGGACACTGAACATACCTCGTCATGTACTCCGTGGTGCGGCAGGCCTCTCAGTTCTCTGCCGGGCTGATGGGTGCAGACCAAAGAGATGGCAAACACTCAAACAGCGAGTGACAGGGAGAGTGGAAAAGAGAGATTACAAAACGGAGTGATGAATGTGAGGGAGGAGTGGAGGTTATGACATGGATGGGTCGTATGAGAGATGAGGGAATGGTTTGACAGTAGGGACCAGGGTGCTGCGATTAGAAGAATATATTTTCCCTAGATAGACAGGAGGCTCCGCAGACACCTTATAACTCATTCTCTTCATCCTTTTTTCTCAAGGCACAACAGGACAAAATTGCATTCCACATACAAGTCGTTTGTCTTACCTGAGCTGAAACAGGCCACTGAATATTGTCTGCAACCTCTCTGGTTAGTGGTTAGGTGCATGTATGTGCGCCTGTTCTGTGCCTGTACCTTGCGTGTGTGTGCGTGTTACAGCAGCAGATGTGGTGTTACAGCAGCAACAGTTACTAAATCAACAAATTATTAAATCCACAGTAGCGCTAAGCTTCTAGGATCATCATCAGTGTGGGAAATTAACACCAGACATCAGTCAAAAGCTGCTGAATTTGTAAGTTGAATTTGTCCCCCAGCTACTTTGGAGGATAACAAGGCTTCCATATGAAGTAAGTCTTGAAATTCAACAGTTAGTTTCCCTGTTTGATGCCATATAAGTCATGTTACCTCATTAGATAGTGTATGAGGCAGAACTTTGGTTTCTTGGCTGCAGGATGTTATTAATGCGCTGCACACATGGACACATGGACACACGAATACACACACCGTGAGGCTGTGGATATGACTCTTCTGCAGATATATGACGCAATAAAGAGAAAGCTGTGTATGAAGTCAGCGTCTGACTGAGACCACAGCTCTACTCTGTCTTTACCTGCCTCTAGGGGAAACGATACATTTATTAATATTGAAATGATGCACAAATCAACAGAACAGGCATGTTGTATGTGATATACAGTATATGTATGTTTTTATTATGTATTTATACTGTAACTAAGTGTGTAACTCAAGTACTGTCCTTAAGGGGTCATTTCAGTACTTTTCATGGGTATATATGTAGTAAAGCTGTTAAAATGAGCTTAATCACTACAACATTAATGTATCAGTAAAAATGATCTAATAATATAAGAAATAATTGTGTAAAACTGACACTCTGCTGGAAATGAGTACTTTTACTATCGAAGTAGAATTTGCTGTTAATTAAGGTTGTCAAAAGTATTGATAGTTCAATTCTTTTTCAGTACCACATAGTTTAAAGCAATACAATACTAACATTTGATAGTATAGAAAGTAACAATGTTTTAAAAAAAGAAAAGTGGTCGTTCAAGTCCTCAGTTCAGGTTTTCTGTCTGAAATTTGGCTTCCAGCAAAGCAAGACCGGACTGTGTTCAGTGACTTAATCTGTACCACACACAAAAAATATTCTAGTATTGTACTGAAGTTTCACAATTCTGGTATTGAAACAATAACAAATATTTTTGCATTGTGATTATGGGTATTGTTAGGATTGCATCAATACTACTACTCACATTGACACTCTCTATTGGTTTGGTTCTTTATCAGTACTAGTATTGTTTCTTTTTCATCACTAACTAATTGCTTTTTAAAAAAATATTATTTTAGAAAAGAATAAATTCAGAAAGGGGTCAAAATTGAATATTTTATATACAATTAAATGTATAGCATCAACAGTAGTGTTTACAGCAGCAAAGTTACTATATAAACTCAGTATAAGCTAAAGATTTCTTCCACCACTGACCGCTACTACTAGGATAATAATGATAAAGATAATATTAAACGTAATAAATACTAAAGGCCAGATTTTAAAAAGTTGCATAAAAATATAACGCGATAAAGTAAAGGCTGTGGTTTACATTCCTCTGTGTACTTTTCACTTGTCAGTTTATGTTGCTTTTGCAGGCTCCAGGTTCGTGCCTGATATCCAGGACAGCCGATGAAGCCTCTCTAATTGCACTCACCATTAACCAGCAGCAAATCTATAGGCTTTATCTTTCACGTTCCCTATGGCTTTGATTCTGATCGTAGTGATTCATTAGCTGTTTAAAGACACGGAGCCCCCTGCATAATGACATGCTCCCTGCCCCTCGTGTTAGCTCATCTGGCGGCACTATGCATCTGTAATGTCAGGCAGGAAGGGCAGGCAGGATCAATGTTGGTTCTATAGATAGATGAGGCAATGATCTATGACATGCACAGCAGCAGCCTGTAAGAGAGAAGGCCCTATTTTACACAGGGTCATATGGAACAGTTCACATGAAATTAAATTAAATTAATCAATCACTCACGGTTTATAGGGTGTGTGTGTGCATGCTGTGTATGAGAGTGTGGCTGAGGGGATGCCTGGCTGCATACATTGCAGGAAGTGTGTCTTCATATTAGTATGTCCGGCGGTCTGCTGTCCTCTGCATGATATTGATTGGTCGCATTAGGGAGTCTGCAGGTCAGCGTTTCTCGAGCGGGGACAGAAGAAGAGCAGGATGGAGGAGGGCAGATTGGAGGCATAGAGGAATTACTAGAGGGCACGAGCAGAAAAGATGAGAAGAAAGACAGGGAACAACAAGAGGAGACTGAAGGATGGAAAATTAAAGGGATAGTTTGGATATTTTGAAGTTGGGTTGTATGAGGTACTTGTTCATAGTTAGTGTACAACCAGTTGTAGCACGTTACTGTAAATCAATACTACAGGGTGGGGATGAGGCGGGGCTCAGCTTGTGGTCGTGTGAGCAAAACAACACGAATACTGCTCTTTTTCTTCTCATCATTCTGCTCTTTTAAAGGGATAGTTTTCTGATATATTTGATAGAGATAGATTTTTGATGTGGGGTTGTAGGAGATATGATTCACCAAACCCATGATTTGATATGATTTTTGATTTGAAGTCGTAAATTTTTGTTAAAAAAAAAGTCTATATGGTATCAAGTGTGATATAATGGACAGTAAGCTATGCTGTGTCTTCTTTCTTTCATAAGAAACTTGCCAGATGCAGCAAGTAGGTGGGAGCGTGGAGGAAAAAAAATACTGGGGGAATCGCCAATTCTGCCTTTTGATTCAATTCTAGAAATTGAAAGCTCATGTAGATCAATTTTCAGTTTAATATTGAAATTGAGACACCTCTAAGTATCATTAATCAGTGCATTATCTACAGTAGATGACAGTCAGCACACAGCTTGGAGAAGCAGCAGAAGTACCAGTGTAGGAAGCTAAACAATGAACCACTGTGGACAGGGTCATCAGCAAACCTTACTTTAGCCTCCTAAAATCATCATCAGTTTAAGTGTACAGTTTATTCTGAATATTTTCAATGCTTTACCTTGCTGTCAGAAAGCCTTTTTCAAGAGTAAAACTGTGATCACTCCCTCCAAACCAACCAGACTCCACTAGCAAAATCAGTAATTTTACGTTGCAGGACATAAAGGTTACTGGTCTGCCGGTGCCTCCATCTGTTAGTTTGTTTGTGTTATTGTGTGACAGGTAGTGTTTTAAAGGGTTAATTTGGATTTACTGAAGTGACAAAATGGCACAAACAAACTAACTGCTTCTGTGAGATAAAATTACAGATTTTGCCAGTGGAGTCTGCTTGAGCAAGAGAGAGAGATTTATTTGGTTTATATAATGGTCGTTTCCCAACAAAAAAGGCTGACTGATAGTGTTTATGAGTAATGCCAACTTTTAATAACTTTCATAAGTGCCTGATATATAATTACGTCTGACACGTGTTGACCTGAGAGGCCCTTCAGATTAGAGTGGTTCATATTATTTTGTCTATTGTGCCAGACTGTCATCTTCGGCCTTGGATAAAGTCCTAACTTTTGTGACATTATTGTTGATGTAATGTAGCGCCCTCCTGTCTAGTGTCCTGAAGATACGTGATTTTTAATGACATGAGACATGCTGTATAAAATTTAGTGTGCCCATGTGTACTTGTGGTACCAAGATCTTCTCTGTTGACAAATGTGTGTGGTATTAAACTCATATATTCAAGTCAGAACAACTACGGCTCTTCAAATTTATTCTTTTGTTCATCAAACTGAAGACTGACCAGAAGTACAAGTTTTTCTTTGTTAGATGACAAAGTAAAGCAATGAAAATATTCAATTCAATTCAAGTCAGTTCAATTCGGTTCAATTCTATACAACTTTATTAATCCCACTAGGGGCAATTTGTTGGAGAAGCTTGTTATACATTAAAAAATACATAGTAACATATAAACAAACAAACCATGATGCCATGGAGTTAATGTGGAATAGTCTAACATAAGTACCAACAATGACACT
This sequence comes from Lutjanus campechanus, assembly GCA_027495735.1. Lineage (NCBI taxonomy): Eukaryota > Metazoa > Chordata > Actinopteri > Lutjaniformes > Lutjanidae > Lutjanus > Lutjanus campechanus. Next base: position 52,649 of record JAJHUR010050139.1, on the reverse strand, counting down.
GGTCTGAAAGATTTAGAATAGTGTTTAGTTTTACTCAGAGATAAAACATAACAATGTCCTGATGGCAACAGAAAAAAATCACTAGCGTGTCCAGAAGAAGCCACAATACTTGTTGCTTTTCGGAGGATTGGTTGGTCGCAAAAAATTTAGATCTCTTTGTTTAACTCTGATGATTTTAGAACAGGTTTTAATAAAATTGTTCAGGCTGATTCTGTCTTTGACTGTGAGGCTGTAAAACGACCCAATAAATAGAGTAAATATAGTGTATGGGGTATTTTGTAGGTGCCTAGAATACATTTTGCTGCTGACCCTGTCACAGCAGCAAGCTTTCTTTACCAGCACACGTGCTGCTCCTACAAACTGGTGGCATGCACTGACTATGAGTAAACACCTCTTAAAACCCCACTTCAAAAAAATCCAAACTATCCCTTTCAAATAGAGCAGAATGACAGGAAAAAAGTAGAAGTATTGTTGTTGTTTTGCTCAAACGGCCACAAGCTCAGCCCCACCCCGCCCCTGCCCTGTAGCAGTATTGATTTAATGTGCTACAGCTGGTTAAAGATGACCTATTGTTCTCGCCTTCATGCTCTTTGTTTATGTGTTTGTTTACAGTATATTAATACTCATTTTTGCTCACCAGCACGCAGATAACTGTCGATATTTAATAAATAACATTAAGTGCTGTACTTGCCCTGCAATGTTGACTTAATGGAGCGGTGTAATTAATTTTATTGATCAAATTTGTCCAGCTGACCTGACAGCACTCTCATACTGTAGTGTTGCATTCCTAGTAGACACCACCGTTATGCTGCTGCTCATCAGCTCACCATTCAAGCTACTTGTGCCTGATAAGCTTTAATTCAGTCATAGTAACGTGTCCATGTTCTCTTATTAGATATTTAATAGTGGTTTTCAGCCTCAGTGACTGACGGTGTATCCTCAGTGACCTTCACTAGCTCTGATGTTTTGATGTAATTTTAGCTTGCTTTCACATCCCTGTTTGGGTCCCTGCTCCATTTCTAGCGCAGGTCTCAGTGCTGAAATGTTTTACTCTGAATAATTTATCACACTTAAAAGCAATTACAACACCTTGTAGTCTCGAGTTAGGCTAAATGGCTCTGTAATCCCCCACACTCTGTAACAGCGCTGGCTTTTTGTGGGTTTTATTTAGATTTTTCTTTTTCTTTTTTCTTTTTTTGTTTGGCTGTGGTTTGTGCACCGTGACGGAAACCCTGTTGTGTCAGTCAGGAACATCAACAGTCGTTGGCTCGTATATGAGATGTGTTGGATTATAAAAGAACAGATTGGGTTAATTTATGACTACAGCATTCATCTTGTACCACGTGAGCAGCAGCAGCAGCCTCGTCTAACGAGATGGGATGGATTTCCAGCAGCTCAGAATTTAGGCTCTCTCCTCTGTTTCCATGGCAACGCAATTACTTTGCCCTGGGTGTGGGAGGTTAGGGTGATAACGCACACAGGTGATTGGGTAGTTTTTGTGTAGAGAGGGCGTGGAGAGAAATTGGCTGAGTGAAATAGTTTTTATTTTTTGTTCTAGTGAATCTGTTGTGCTTAATTTCTGTTTTTCCACTGATGCTTATATTTAATATTTACCATCTGTTTGCCACTATATTATGGTCATATGTTACTATTAAGCTACATCTTGCTCTTTTAATGTAACACACTCAAGATTATCCTGGAGATTTTTGTTATGATTGTGAAAGATGACTCTTGGTATGTTTTTCTCTTCCACTCCGTCCCTCCCTACCATAGACCCATTTTTGTCTTTTTGGGGGGGAACGGGGTTGCAGCAGTTTCTTTGGGTTTATACCATTTATTACACAGATTTGGTGCAAATGTAACCATTTTGAGCACTTTAGAATTCATAGAAAATGACAAAAATCCCTTCAAAATACAATCCACATTAAGACATCAAGACCTTGACACTGTAGAAAAAATATGATATGATGTGGTGTTAAAAACTTTGACACTTTCTGTAAGAAATGCATTTTTCAACAATTGGATGGTGATGTGCTCTTCTGCTTTGCTTTGGCACCCCCTTATTGTCAGTATACGTAGGAGAGCCATACATCGTCTGAATGCCTCAGGTCTCTAGTTTTGGGTTGTGAGTGTCATGAGAGGCTGTGATAATCCTAGAGGTCACTATAGGTCATTTTATACAGCGCAGTGAAGTTTTAAAAAATGGTCTCACTACAGTGAAATGGCTGCTATTAGGGGTGTGTATCTCACTGACTGAGATGATACAAAACATATCTCGATACATGTTCAACAATAAAATACATCTTAGAAATGTTTAAGTAGCCAATGATTCGGCTAAAATACGATTTAGCCCTGTCATGTTACAATATGATATGATGCAATACAAGATGATGCAATGTGTGAATCTTTATATTTTGATTCTATTTTTATATATGTTTAGGGTACTATAAGTTGCAAAAAGAAATCCTGATAGTTGTATTAAATCCAGTAACAGGAGAGACAGAGAGAAGAGGACATTACAGTGATGTTAATATCTTATTAGGAATTTCATGTGTAAATGAGATTCTGTAGCCTAAATCAAAATCTGTGAACAAACTTTAAAACTGTTTAAAATGCATTTTTGCAGTAAAATGATATTCTACTCTGTTTTAGATGAAGAGTGCAGTGGTTTTGACTAGAACAATGATGCATATCTTACCTTCTCTCCCAGTGCCTTGATGTCTCTATGGATCTGGAGACTTGTGTCTCTGTAAATTGCTGTCCAACACGTTTTGCATATCTCATCTTTCTTATAAAACCCAAACTTATTCTACACTTGCACGTCGTGAAAGTTTAGTGGTGTGACACAGTGCGACGTCAGTTCTTTCACTGTCTGTTTTCAGCCCCGTCTGTTTTGAGGAAATGAAGTGGAGGCACAGGAGACGGAGGGGGGAGCGCTTGTTTTGTGTGAGCGAGGTAGCAGGCATCCAGGAAGTGCAGTGCAGGCAAAGGCAGGGGGAGAGAGAAACCAGAGGAAAGTTACAGCGGCAGTTCATTGCTGGCAAAAATTAAACATATGTGTGTCCTAATGAAATGTATCAATACGCTAGTGCTACTTTGATTTTTTTCTGATTTACATTCAGCTTTTTACTGATACAAGCCACTTGAAGCAATGCACTCATATCTTACACAGCAAAGTCTGATGCATCGGATACATGAGTGAATCGTTACTCCCATAGCTACAAAAGACAAAAGACAAACATTTTTACACAAGTGTAATCTGGCTCATTGAATCCACAAGAGTCAGCTTTCAAGTCATCAATTTTGTGATATTCCAAGACTGTTTAGGGACCCCAGTATAGATAAATATTCAAATATAAAATATATGTGTAGTACTTTTGCACTGCATGCATTGAAAGACATGGTTTTAGCATAATGTGGGTGTGTTTGTAAAGGGGAGACTCTTCAGTATCCACAGAGGTGAGAAGATAAGGGACCTAGCTATCATGACATGGTTGGTACCAACAGATGCCTCAGGTCATCTAGTTTCATATGATACCAGTGTTTTCAGTCAAGCTTCAAAACTGAGCCCGCTACAGCTTCTGAAAGAGAGTAATGTCAGCTTAAGAGGTGGAAATGTTAAAGGTCAGTCAGTTCAGAATTTATATCACCAGAGAGAAGGCAGGGTGCAAACAAATATTAAGTTCATTTATTTGACATTATTCTTTATTTATTTATTTAGTGCACCATCTTTATAGTCAAGCCACAGGCTGCAATTGCAATCTTCCGGTTCATTTATTTATCTGCAATTTATATCCACTATCAGCTTCTCTTGTTGATGAATTGGCCTGTTACTTAATTGTTATTGCCCATTAGTCAAGTGCTTTTAGTGTCTCAAATATTTTTCTCAGCATTCCTCCTCATCATAGCATTGCAGTGACCATATTTCTAGCAGAAGTTTTTGTTTGCTTCTAATACATGAACTGGCTGCATGTCCCATACCGAAATAGTGATTCTTAAAACTAAAAGGTAAACTTTAAATCCACAGATAAAGAATTTAGATTAGTATAAAAGATTTTGCATAGGCAAAGAAGGGATAAAAACAGATGACAGATAGAAAAGACAACAAAAATTGCAATGTAACCAAAAAATAATGAATGAAAAATATATTTATTACACATAAATGTGCACTTGTATAAACGATCTGACTAACATATGAATGACATATCATTATGAGTAATTTTCTATGTTGTAGTACTTTACTAGAGTTCAGCAATATATTAAAAATGTCCAACCGGCACAGTAACAGGCGAGCTTCAGCTGGGAGATGAGTGCGTAAAGTACGCTACATAAACGCTATATATGTTCACTACTTCCAGTAAACAAAATAAACATGTAAAATGTCAAGAAAGGAAATATTCTTGTATATATTTTACTTATTAAATGGAAAAATAAAACCATACATCTTATAAATCCAAGCTTAATTGCCTCTGTTAACTCAGAGTAAAACCTCCTTTATTCAAACTTGACAGAAACAAAATAAAATTCACCAAAACTGCCTTGGTTAGTTTTTCAGCTGTTACAACAATCACCAACTCTTGTTTGATGGAAAAACATCCCGCAATTCACAGTGTTAGATGTGAAATTTTTCTGTTTCTACTCAGCTTTCACTGATTCTTTGGAAGCAGATCATTCAATTAGCAAAATAAAATGACAAAAATCAAAAAACAACAGCCAATTACTGATAGGTGATATATTCGTCTAATAGGCCGAGTCTTTACTTAAGTATTGAGCTGAATGTATGTTGGCAGTTGTCTTCAGATCCTGACGATTATAAATCTTGAAAAATGATCAATATTTAAACGGAACAAACCTCCTGCTTATGTGATGTCTTTGTCATAGCGGTGCTACCGCAGACTGTAGTGTCACCTCTGTCCCTGCACTTCACTTTATCACCTGTGCACGTTGCCCTCTTTCAGCAATGTCAGTCTCCTCAGTGCTGCAGGTATCTCTCTGTCTCTCCCTTTCACCTTTCCCTCCATGCAGACACCTCCAGGGGCTCTCATTTCACGTTTGACTTTTATTTTCCCTCTCAACTAAATTGACCACCAGAAATGTGAAACTTTGTAAAGTGAGATGCCTCCAGGGGAAGTCATGATGCCAACCTGCAACCTGCCTTTTGTGGCATCTGTCTGCAGAGGGGAGTAAAGCAAGTGAAAAACTGGGGAAAAAAACAAAACAAAAAAAAAACCCAACAAAAAACGAGGAAATGGGTTAATCAGAGCCGACGGGTGCATGGAGATATATGTGTGTGTGTGTTTCTGTCTGTCACTGCATGTGTGTGTCTGTGTCTGTCTGTGTGTGTGCGTGCCTCAGGAGGAAGGCTTGCTCGGGGACAGGGGGGCTCTCAGGATGGATTCGTCAGAAGCCAGGGGCTGTGCTGTGCACCATTAGGATCAAGGTTGCTATTTCAGGATGCTACCTGCTGAGGGATGTACTCTGCTCACAGTTTTGATGGCCCCTCCGCCCAAGTCCATTAACCGAGACAGAGATGGCCTGCGCTGCTGCTGCTGCTGAGTAACTTGGATGGGACCTATTTTCAAGAAACTGACCACTTTTTTTTAGTTCAGATATATATACTTTTATTACATCAAAAGCTGTATACTTTCTTGTATATGAATGATTAGAGGTTTCTTCATAGTATGTAACCTTTATCGGTGTCCTCTGCCAGGTCTGATCACAACACTGATGTGGATTTCAGCTGAGATGTCTGCGTATGACCTTTTGTCTGTATCCGAGGTGCCAAAAATTAATCTGGATGGAGGGTCACAGGCCAATGTAAAATCACATTAAATTAAAATATATCATGTATCAAGTTTCAGAATAATTTAAACACTACTCTGTTATCTGTTTAACAGTTATTGTATTAATTTGCAGAGATGACTGTCAAGAAAAACATCCATATGTTTCGTATTTAGCCCCAGGCCAGTTTAATTCTGGGTTTCGGTACCCTAGTCAAATGCCACGGTGGGCCAAAACAAAGATAACGTGGGCCAGACAACCAGACCCTGGTTTATATTGTAGGTGTGGCAATAAGAACGGTACAGAGAATGAAGCTACATTCTTCTCTCCAAATGCAAATAGTGAGATCACAGATTAAATAAACTAGCCATCATTTTGCCGCAGACTTCAGATGTCCTGATTAAAGTCCCCTTAAAGGGACAGCTCAGATTTTTTGAAGTGGGTTCCTATGAAGTACGTATGCATCGGCAGTGTATTACCTGCAGTAGATGGCAGTCAGCACGTCCTTAGTTTGTAGTAGCAGCGGGATTATTGGTGTGGAAAACTAAGCAATGTACTGTTGCGGACAGGATCAGCAGCAAAGTGTATTTTGGCCACATAAAAAAGGGTCCTTTTAAAAAATCGATATCAGTTTAAATGTACGTCATGGTAAAAATATTTTCACTGCTTTATCTTGCAGCCAGTCAGGCTTTTCTGATTGGAAACCACCTTTAAATAAGCAAAATGTTGCTTATTAAGACCTGTTAAGCAAGAAAGTTAAATGGGAGTTGTTGGTCTAAAACTACCTCGATTGTTTAGTTTGTTTGTGTTATTGAGTGACTTTTGTGAATCCTAACCCTCTATCTCGATCGCAAGCAACTCAGATGAGTTTATTATCACTCACATGTCTCACACAACACAAACGCTGTCATTTTAATCCATGCAGCTGTCTATTCCAGCTCCATGTCTCCTGTCTCAGCTGTGTCTGACGGGTGAGCTGAAGCCATAATTCAGATCTCAAGTCCATTTTTTTCCACAGTGTGAGTGCAAACACAAGGATGATGCCCGGTAAAAAGGCACTGAAAATGTATTTTATCCACATTTTGTAATCACAGTGGAGCTAAAGGGTGCTCCAGGGCCAGAGAGCAGCTCACTCTGCTCCGGTTTAATTTCATAGACTCTCCCTTTATTTTACCCAGCAGCTAGGAAGCAAGACACGAGAACTTCCAGAACTTCTTCTGCAGTGTTTTCATGGGCAAACTGTAAACACCAACACCTGCCTGTCCTGAGCACAGTCACTCTTTTTCCTTTTCTCTCTTTTGCTAATCCATACCCACTGTGTGCATTCACACACTGCAGTGCTTATGCCACAATTATATGCATTGTGTTGACAGAAAAATCAATCAGAAATATTCTGACACAAACACATGTAAACATGTAAGTTACTGTAGGTGATAACTGACTATGGATAAGCATGTGTGTGTGTGTGTGTGTGTGTGTGTGTGTGTGTGTGTATGTGTGTCTCTATGAAGAAAATGAGTCAGCATTCTTTGCGGATTGACTTCCACAGCACAGGGACTTAAAGTGACCTCCAGGGTTAAAGGTCACATCTAGCTGTACACAAGCAGCTGCAGATTTATGTGCATTGTGTTTAAGCAGGCATGAAACAGTATGTGTGCATCACATTGATTTTCTTTTAATTAAATAAATAAACATGAAGTGAACACAGTTACTTAAGTTAAATGTATGGTAACACTTTAAGTCCCCCTATTAACATGTCTATGTATGTATTTTTCTAACATATTATAATGTAGTTATTGGCAGATATGAGGACATTTTTAAGTCTTTATTGGGGGAAATCCTGTCATTCAAGAACAGAAATCTATAAGCATCATGAAATGATAAGAAAATAGAAATAGAAATTAAGTATACAAAAATATGTATACAGTATGCAAAAATAGATAGAAAAAATGAAAAAAGAAATGTGTAAAAATATGTATACAATAGTATATACAACAGTGTTCACTTAAACAATGTAAACATAAGCAATAATGTTGAAGATGGGGTATAAGTGATAAGTGTAAGAGAATTAAATAAGAAAATAGGTTGATTGAAATGTACAGTATAGCTTGATAAATGCAGCATTGATGCCAGATATATTTTCTGCTCAGTGTAATAGTCACATTAACTTTATGTGTCAAAACTCAAGGCTTTGAGTAACTCCAGTCTGCCAGCTCTGTTCCTTATCTTTATAAGATGTAAAGGATGTAACTCAAGAGCAAAAAGAGCGTTTTCTCCCAACACTATCATGCAGTACACCTGTGTGGCCACTAGTAGTGCTTGTGCTACAGTAAAAGAATTTGAAGAGCACTGAAGCTCTTCTCCAGTCAACCTGTCTGAAAAACAGGTCAGTGAGAGCTTTTGTCCTGGAGAGGGCAGAGTTTCACCACAAACCATCTTAAAGCAGCTGATGAGCGGACCACTGACCTTCTCAGCACTGGTCTCCATTTTAACTGTCTGAATGGGAGAGGATGCTTTTCCTCTTCACCATAAGTGGATGTATTTTACTGTATATGCTACACATGTGTCAGTGCACCGTGTTACATATGTCCTGCATATGTTTGAAACCCTCTCCAAGCTGTAGCCTGTGAACAGATGTGGACAGATGGATAAGACACTGGATGGTAATAAATGAGTGGGGCGTCACAGAGCCAAATTGCAAACAGAACAAGATGGATCTTTTAGCCTGCATATGAGTAATTAAGGGTGGTGGTGACTCAGGAGGTCATCCATTAATTCTTGGGTGAGACACTAAACCCCAAATTGCTTCCGATGGTCAGGCCGACACCTTGTATTTTGGATAAAATTGGCCATTTACCATTTGATCTGTGTTGTGCATTACTACTGTCTCTGAATTCCAGTAAACAGCCACAGGAATTCCATTTGTGGGCTATTTCACTTACAGTTAAACTTGTGACAGATCTTCTGCAGACGCCTGTATTATTGTGGCTCCCTCTGTGACTTCATGGGCAATGCCAGAAAATTTAATTAAGTGAAATCGACATTCCAGAAAGGCCCACTGGGGATCTGACGGCCAAGCAGAGTGGCAGATCTGTGTAGCATCAGAGGGAAAAACAGAGAGGGGTGGGCACAGATACATCTGCACTTTAGTGTTGTTGAAAGATATTTGCCAATGTGACAATTTCAACATCATATCTTATCTACTGGTTGAGTCATGAAGTCAATTTTTAGCATTCAAATAAACAGCTGTGGTTGGTTTAATATTGAATCATGTTTTCGGAGCCAAACATCAGCATGACCCCACAAAATGTACGTGTGAGGGATGTTTGTGCAGGGTGCAGCTGAAGAAGACTGTGTGGAAACGAGTACAAAATGTTCTGATGTTTTGTTCTTGTTCTTGTTGTTGACGAAACAGAAAAGGGAGATATGAACTCCCCTGCACGTCTGCTCATATTTATGAGGTGGTGTCGAGTCTTAGCTGGAGATATTTCATTAAGAGTAAGAGAGGGGGCAGAGAGGAGAGGAGAGCAGCGGGGGATGACTGACCAGTCAGGTGATAGGGATTTTGTCATCCATGGGTCAGCGCCTTTTCTTGGAGCCTGCCAGAAAGCTGTAGGCCTCAGGCAAAAACTATTATAACTACTTTTCTGTTCTGTTTTATTCTAATTTATTCTATTGCCCATTTGTCATAATGTAGCTAGGGCTGTCATGATAACAGATGTTCACTACACATCATGATTATCATTTTGCACATGCAAAGGTCACAGCTGGCTACTTTTAATTTCTTATAGGTAGAATCAGCAGGATTTGTCTGAGCTGTTCTTAAATGCATCAGAAAGATAGTTGATTGTTGAGTCTCATTTCCAGCACATCAAATACTGATGTTGCAGGTTGACAAAAGCGTCCCAAGCACAGTAAAATAAAGGAAAAATAAGGAAATGCATATTGTCAGTACTGGTCTAACTGTATCGTTTCTCTGCCTTTCTGTTGTCTTTCTTAAATAAACTGAATCTAGTCTGACTGGTGCCGTCCGTATTAACCTGGCAGTTCAGCGGGGCTGCAAAGAAAAATCTTTCACCAATGATGACCACTATAGGGGAGTACTGTTCCTCAGACAATATATGTTTCTGGCTTGGCTTCAGGGGAGGCGCCCTGAGAGCCTCAGTGACGTTGCCAACAGATTAACTGCACTCATATCCCTGCATCCCTGGTTATTCCTCCTGCTTGTTTTCTTTTAATAAAGCTGGCCGGCCTCCTTAGTCCTGAAGTAGGCTGGCAGACAGACAGACAGACAGGCAGACAAGCAGGTGGGCAGCAATAACAGGTAGAGACGGACGGTGTGTAGTGGCAGACGAACCGGGCAGAGAGAGAGACGTGTCGAGTGGGTGCTGAAAAAGGTCGAAGGAGAGGTCACAGCACTACGAGCCCTCGCTATGTGGTGCAGTCATAGCGAACGTGACAACTCAGTGACGTTGTCGCTTCTGATTGTCTCTTCTCTGCGTGAGGAGCTGCATTCTTGTCAGTGAGACTGGCAGCCAGACACACATTCATGCATGTGGGCATGCACACACACACGCACACACACACACACACACACACACACACACACACACACACACACACACACACACTGTGAGTCATTGGCTATGTCGTGAGCAAAGAGAGGAGAGAAGGAGAAAGATCACCTACCTTTGACTCCCTCGATACTAGAGGTACAACAATTAGTCGATCAATTGATTAGTTGTCAACTATTATTAACATTAGTTTAATATTCTGATAATCACTCAATTGTTTTGTGTCAATTTTTAAGGAAAAAAAGTCCAAATTCTCACCTCCTCAGGTGTAATTATTGTCTGGTTTCTTTAGTCTGCTATGACAGTAAACAGAATATCTTTGGGTTGTGGACGAAATATGGACCAAACAACTAATTGATGAATTGAGAAAATTATCGACAGAAGAATTGACAGTAAAAATAAATATATAAAATAGTTGCAGCTGCACTTGATACCAAATCAAAAACTTAAAAATTAAAGTGAAAATAATATGAGCACTTGAAGAAATTTTGATTTAATAATTGTAGAGCCAGAACGATATATGTTGCTGATAGGCAGCCTGATAGGCTGTCAGTTAGATGGATTTTCTTGGTAAATAGAAATGCTCACTAACACAGATTTTCAACAACAACAAATGAACAAATTTTGAGAGAAATAATCATAGAAGACATCCGAGATTTTTCACTTCAACTCATGAAAAATGAGAGCAAAAACAAAAGTCCAGAAATCCAGTATCGGTCGGGCTCTAGGTAATAGTCAAAGGTTGGTGATTTATAGCCCGCCTGGGTGCAGCAGTGTAACCTTAAGTGTCGTTGCTCATTTGATTCTCAAGGGAGGCAGTTGGATGTATTGGTGACAGCCCTCCTGCCCCACCAAGCTCCACCTCTCTGTAACAGCGACTCAGTCATCATCGCTGCTGATAGTTTATCCCTAATGGTGACCCATAAATAAAGCAGCAACCAATGGAAAGAATTGATTTCCAGAAGCACGGAGGAGTGCTGGAGATTTATGCTTCGAGTTGGACTCTGCTGCAGCACTGTATATCACTCTTTCTGATGTTTTGCCCTTCATCTTTTTTTCCAGCCCATCACTCTTCCTCTGAATGTAACGCCCAGAACAGAGCGTTCCCTCTTTTTTTGGATATTATAACGTTTGCCAAATCTCTTTCTTCTTCCCTTTGATCTTCTCATGGTTTATCTTCTCATTTTACTCACCCATGTGCTCTGCTCACCTGGCCTGTAGCAGCTTTGTTTTTCTCTCTGCTCTCTCTCTCTCTTTCTCTATCTGTCACACATACACCTTTTACTTGTTCAGGGGAAATTTACCAGACTCTAATCGACCAACCTCTGACTCTCTGGAATTTGCTCATTTTGCTGATTTTCTGTTTGAGCGGCTCAGGCTACAGATCAGAGTAGCTTTTGAGTCAGAGTAGAGCTTCACACCTCAGGTTATGCAACTAGAAACATGGTAACAGTACTGTTCATCATTAGAAAGATCATGAAGACATTCATAAACACTATTTCAATAAATTGTTTTATCAAGTGATTTTATTCATGGATACAAAAGACAAACAATCCATGGGATAACATGTAAAGTGTAAAACACACTTCAGTGTGATCCCTGATGTGGGAAAAACAGACAATCTTACATGACACACAGAATATATTGAACAGTAAGCAACAAAAACTAACAGAAACAAACTACAAATATCTGTTCTCCTAGTATCTTCTTTTCTTTACATTTCATATTAGGGCTGAACTAATTTTGAATATTTTGAGTGATATTGCAATTGCGATATGATTTATGATATTGCAGGAAATTATCATTTTTACACTGTTATTTTATTTTTTTATTTTAAAAACATATAAAAGTGATTAGGGCTGAAACTAACGATTATTTTTGTTGTCGATTAATCTGTCAGAAAATGGTGAAAAAATGTCACTTTTCATCACATTTTCCAAAGCCCAAGATAAGGTCCTTAAGTGTTTGTCCACAACCCAAATATATTTAGTTTACTGTCATAGAGGACAAAAGAAAGCAGAAAATAGTCACATTTAATAAGCTTAAATATTTATTCTTTCTTTAAAAAATTACACAAACCAATCAATCAATTATCAAAATAGCTGGTGATTAATTTAATTGTTTTAATACGATGTTTAGGCCAGGACATGTAGCATGACAATATTTCATGTAAAATGGCATTTTGACGTCATTTGCTTTAACAAATACTGTGCCGCCCATGCTTTGAAAATTGCACAAGGCCGTATTGCAATTGTGATAAAATTTTGATTAATTTTTAAGCTCCAATTCATATGTCCCCACAAAACCAATAAAAGCACTAAAATACAGACAATAAAGACACTAAAAGCATTCACAATGTATGAGAAAAACACAATAGAATAGTAGAATATAAAGACACTAAGTTCTAATTGAATTTTTCTCTTTCCTGCCAGTTGCATTGCTGGGATGCTAAGCAGTAAATTGATGTAATTCTGTCTGATCTGCGTTTTCAAAAGATCCCATCATTTCCTGTAATCCAGCCCTCTGATTCACTTATATACTGTAGTTAATCCATAGCTACATATGGATAGGTTTGCTCCACATTTGCACATTGTATGGCAGATGTTCTCGTTGCTTGTGTGTGAGTTGTGTGTGTGCTGGTCCATCCTGCTGTTGGCATCCAGGTGCTTCAAGCACCAGGAGCCATAACAGACCTGAGTTTATTAATGTTGTTCATTTCCTCTCGTCTGTTCGCCTCCAGCCGCCTGGTTGCTCGCCTCTTCAGTCCAGCATTCCACACACTCCACTGGAATTAAGGGAGAGGCCTGCGGCAAGGCAGGGAACGAGCTCAGGAATGTCTCTGTTATCACAGGGAGAGAGGATGGAGGGAGGAAGGGAGCGGGAGGTCAGGCCAGAGGGCCCCAGCGCTGTGAGGTTGACTTTAGTCTGGACTGCTGGAGTCGTAGGGGTTTCCATCATCACAACTTTGATCACTACACACACAGCTCTGCCCATATAGGCTCATGTTACCACAGAGGTGCATGCCTCTGGCCCAATCAGAACACACAGGAATCTAATTTTAGAGCTGCCGCTTTTTAAATCAATATCTCCACTCCTATCAGTGGCAGTGTCATGTAGATTATCTCACGGCCTTCACAGATGTCACACCAGGTTGGCTCTGCTCTCAGTCCAGTGTGCGCTGCTGAGGATCACCCCGTATTCACTCACACAGGCAGACGCACTGACTAGCAAACTGCTCGTGCATGAGGAGGGACACATACGCGGGCGATAGCATCCCTCTGGGTCAACCGTAGCTGGAGTCAGACCGTGTGCAGGCATATGCACGCATGTGTGGTGAGTGAATGTGAGAGACAGTTTGATAATGTGTGAGGAGTGCAGAGCTAATCAAATGCCATTTTTTGCAACAGTTAAAGTTAACCAGAGTGGTTTTATTTTTGCCGGCTTGATGCATTATTTGTCAGTATTTGATGTTAACATGTTTAATTCATGCTGGTTATGTCAAAATTGTTTGGTCCTCTGGAGAAAGATGAAAGGAGATGTTTTTTGAAGGTAGATGTTTATTGCTAGACCAGAGGATATTTCTTTTTTGTTGATCATTCTCTCTTCAAATCTAAAAGGGCAACTGTCACTTCTGTATTTCCATCGTTTGAACTGTCCGAAGTATCTTTAATTTAGAGTGCTGACGTGAACTTTGTATTTTGTGCTGACTGATTTACATCATCTTACATTGTGTCTGTGTTGTGGGACTTAAATTAGATTATGGTGTATTAACACTAATGAATTCAATGAAAGTGAAGACAGAAATTCCTGGCTGGTGAGATAAAACCAAAATGTTTTCTAAATGGCTGACAAAAAACAGTCAAGACAAAGAAAACATTCTTAAATTTACTGTCCAATAATTTCGAGAGGGGAAGAAAAATTTGTAAGGGAATTTATGGGTGTAATTTTTAAAATGTCTTTTGACCGCTGGCAGCGAGGAGGCTTCACTGCTTCAATAACCCGGTGGTTGGTTAGCAAAGCTGACTCACAGCAAAAAGATTCTGAGTTCAAACACTTTTTCTGTTCTGCGTTGTGGTCTGCCATGTTTGAATGGGTTTCTTCCAGATAAACCAGATTAATTCCACCCGAAAGACATGAATGCGAGATAGGGCTGCACAATTAATCGAATATTATTGAGATTGCAATGTGACCAAGTGCAATATCCGAATTGAAGAAGCTGCTATTTTTTGATAAAGACAAAAATGTGTGACAATACGGCATTATAGTGAAGTACTGTAGTGCTGCAGAAACATCCTGGCCTACAAATCTTGTTTGTGATGCAAAAATTGTCATTTTGACTAAGTGAATCAAAGCACAATCACAGTATCTATCAAAATAATTGCAAATTTATTTATTTTTTTACCACATCATGCAGCCCTAATGCTAGGTGTTCTCACTGCTCATAAATACGACTGGTCAGATGCACAAGACAAATTTCTCCACAGGAATCAAAAAGTTTAATTTAACTGACAAAAATCTAAATCTAAACTTAATGGTTTCATGACAGACTTTTACCACTGAAATATATATATATATATATATATATATATACATACATACATATATACGTACATATATATATTTTGTTTGTAATGCAAGAAGAATGCATAATGTCCAGTTTTTCTTTCAGGCAGTTTAGTCTTGTAAAGCATCTATATGATGCCCACAGTTCAGGGTTTCAGTGTGAACTCCCAATGAAGGGATTTCCGTGTGAAATCCGTTTAATCTTGTCTATGCATAATGTCATGTAGCCCATATATAAATACAAAGAGGATTATTTTCATCCATCTACTGTTCCTGTTGTAGACAAGGCTTACCATATAACATATCAAGTATTTTTAAGACACCTGAATATTATCTGCTGCAATCATTTTCTTAAAAGTGGATTACCATACATTGTACTGAACCTATGACATAAAAATAAAGTGTAGGTGAAGATTAATGACTGAAGATATATAAAAATATTGCAATAGCCACTGTCCTGAATTAAAATAAATGTTATAGATATGTTTTCATATCTCTGAGTCGGGGGTTAACTGCTGTGATTCAGATACTCTCTGGTATAAAATGCTGTTGTCCTGCTGACTTCTGGTGTGTCATACAGTTTGACCTTCCCGCGGGACTGATGCTCTTGCACATTACGCACTGACTAACAGCATGACAACAGAACTAATCACAGCCTTGTAGCTGTGGTCTGCATAATGTTCCCTCTGTTACACTGTGATTAGAGATATGCATGTTCCATTAGTTGCACACAGGAGATGGACATCAAAGAGTCGATAATGCTTATTTACTATATATTTTAGAATTTAATACTTTGTTTGTCTCAGAAAAACAAAGGTCATGGCAGTCTCAGAATCACAATTGAAAGGTCAAAGTGTATGTTCATATAGCTTGTTCTGTTTATAATGTAAGGTTCCATGCCAGCCACAGCTGTGGCCAGAGGCATTATGTTTTTGGGTTGTCCATCCGACCGTCCCATTCTTGTGAACGTGATATCTCAAGAATGCCGTGAGGGAATTTCTTCAAACTTGGCACAATCATCCACTTGGAATCAAGGATGAACTGGTTACATTTTGTTGGTCAAAAGTCAAAGGTTTCTGTGAGCTCACAAAATACATTTTTGGTCATAAATGTTAGAATTCATAGGATTCATAGAATTCAAGGTCAAAGGTCAGCCTCACTGTGAAGTTCAACTCTCCATCAGTCCTCTCTACCTCTGTACTGTAAAAGTAGTCTCTTAGTGACAAGACAGCATGTTTCATAATGGAAATTATTCACTGCAATCACACATGCCAATATATTGAGAACTTTAATTTCAACATAAAATACACGAAATACCTTTTATTAAATTCCTTCAAAGTCTTCACTACATACATTATATGAGTCTGGACAGACATGGAAGTAAACTGCAATTTGACTGGTTGGTAGCGGCATACAACTGTGAAGCAGTTATTCTAGTTTTTACTTATTTATTTTTATTTTAACTTCATTACATGTCAAAGAATACCAACTAAAAATACTTAACTTTTAATTGGTTTCGAAGAAAAAGAAGAAGAAATATGTCTGACTCATTTCGATTCTGATTTAGGTAAAAGAATGTAAAAAATGATGTAAAAAAATTAAAAGTGACTGGACGTAACTAACAGTAAAGCTTAAACCTAGGTTGTCTGCATAGATGCAATGATTAGTCAATGAATCAATGCGTTGTTTAAAAGAAAATGAGTTTCCAACAATTTTGATAACGGATTAATCATTTCGGTCATTTTTCGAGCAAAAATGTCAAACATTTGTTGGTTCTAGTGGCTTTTCTTTGAGTTTTATAATAGTAAATGAAGAGCTTTTGCTGTTTGGACTGTTGGTTGGACAAAAAATGTCATTGTGGGGTCTGGGCAAATGTGGATGGATTTTTCATATGTTTTTGACATCTTGTAGACTAAACTATTTATTGATTAATCATATCAGTTGGCAGATTAATCATTAATTAACATATAAGTTATTAGCTGCAGCCCAGGTTGTCTGACTCATTATTCTGCAGTTAACACATTAAAAGGATACTACACTTTCCATGATAACCTACTCAGTATGTACTCACCATTATGCCGATGTGATGATAGGTCCAGATCTTCAGTTCACAAAACAATCCTGGAGTTTTAGGAGAAACAGGGTAGCAGCCTCATCCAGTACAATGGCAGTGAATGGAGACCACGGATAAAACGTTAAAAATAGCACACAAAACAAACACAAAATGTCTCCATCCTGCTTGTGTGGTGTAATCCAAGTGTCCGCAAGCCGTGACATTAAAAATTCACAGCAAAAGACGCCATTTTCGCCATGTTTTTAGCAGAAATGTCAGCTGTGGCATGTAGCCAGTAGGATGTAAACATGGCGTCGATCTCGCAAGACTTCGTATATATCCTAATGGCCGTACATGCCGAAGTCTCGCGAGATCGACGCCATGCGATTTTTAATGTCGCGGCTTGCAGACACTTGGATTACACCGCACAAACAGGATGGAGACATTTTGTGTTTGTTTTATGTGCTATTTTTAACGTTTTATCCGTGGCCACCATTAACTGCCATTGTACTGGATGAGGCTGCTACCCTGTTTCTCCTAAAACTCCAGGATTGTTTTGGAAATTGAAGATTTTCATCCACCATCACATCGACATGGTGGTGAGTATATACTGAGTGGGTTAATCTCGCAAAGTGGAATATCGCTTTAAAATCAACAAATAATGAGTTACTTAATCTGACAACAATATTTTACATGTATTTATCCCTACATTCCTAGCAGCTACTTACTGGCTTCCCTCTATGGGTTTTAACATTACTGTGATACCTGTAATAATGTCTGAATAAGCCAGTTTTGCCCTGTATGGTTGACTTTGGTTTATCAGTACGTAAGAGGAGCACATGACTGCCTTGACCACTTGACATGATCATTAGTAGAGCAGTAGTGCAGTGTTAAAGTGTTTTTATAGTCTGTGTTCCCTGGTGGTGTTGTCCCAGTAGTGTTGCTTCCATATGCTGTTTACTGTACATGTCACATGGTCAGGCCAGTGGCATTAGTTCAACTGAGGGGCCCCAGGTGATACAGGAGCTGTAGGCAAACAGAGACAGATAACATCTCTACACAAAGCTGTTCTCTGCTGGTGCTGCAGCAAAGTCAAATACAACATAACCAACCCCACTGCATTTACATTTATTTCTATTTTTTGCCTTTATGATGCAATCATCTATAAGACATATGATTATTACTAACAGTACAGCTGAATCTGAACCCACGATGTCCAGGTCAAATAGTGTGTGTCTCAGCCAACTGTGGCGGCAGGGGGTCATCCTGCCGGTATTGATTTGGGATTATATGGTAATCTCACAAGTAAAACAAGGAGTCATTTAACGAATGTAGCAACTGCAGTTCACCTATCATTTTGGTTTTGTCGTCTTTTTTCGTATATTAAGTTCAAGTATAGTATCGTAGATTTAAAGTCATAGTTTGGATTTTCTAGTAGATGGTGGTCAGCACAACATCAGGGAGGGACACCAGCACAGATGGGGTTGCTGGTAAACACTGCCTCGATCTGTTTGTGTTATTGAGTGATTTTGGTGTTTTCAAGAGTTAGTTCGGTTTCACAGAACAATCGTAATGCCAATGATATATAGAAGTAGTTTAGAGACAGCGCCACCATTGCATATCTTATCCAAAGACTGACATGCTAATTTTTCAACTGTAAAGTGAAGTGGTGAGGGGGAAAAATCGATTCTCTTAAGTATCATGATTCATTTTTATACAATTCCTGAAGCGAGTTTAGTCTGTTAGCTCGATGCTAACATACAATAGGAATTCCAATTTAGGCGCTAATGGAAATTAGCATCAAGATCACGGTAATATCATTTTAACAAACGGATCCATTTTACTTCACATGCTCAACATATAACAACGTGTGTGTTCAGCTATATATTTCTTCAGCTCTGTGGAAATCTAATACCTGCTGACAAAACTCAAACTTCTACTCATTTGGCCTGACATTTTCTTATGTCACTAGCTTAATGAACAGGTACAGTTAAATGTAGCACTTTTTTATATGTACAGTTTTATATATGCTATAAAGTGACGATGTTGCTGAAAAGACTGATATTTCCAAAATCAAGGTACATCAGTTGTCAGTCATGATCTCGAGAAGTGTATGATTAAACTTTTTCACATGGTCTAGTGTTAAAAAACAAGCAAACAAAAATCACAATAAATCATAATATCAGATCGCAATACATAATGAATTGGCACTCCAAGTTTAGTGAGTATTGAATATGAAGATAAATGTATTGTCTCAGCTCTGGTAAAATGTCATGCTCATCATTACAGTTATTTAAACTAATTTAAGGAATTCAAATCAAAATTCTTTGCTTATGTTATATGTAGGCCTAATAATAATAATGTAGGCTGCAGAATCATTATTCAATATATGTATATATGTAATATATTGACTCAGTATTGGCCTCAAAAATCCAGTTTTGGTCAGGCTATGATCGTCATATTCTTAAAGTTCGTAAAGTTTAAAAAATAGGCTAAATGATTTGTTTGTGTAATTGACTATTAGTCGATTAATTGATTGGAGGATCAACAGAAAATTCAATTGTTTAGTTAATTTTCAAGCCAACAACACAAGTTATTTTTTGGGCCATTTGTGCCTTTATTTATAGTGACAGCTGAAGAGGAGACAGGAAACAGGGCAGAGAGGGGGGATGACACGCAGCAAAGGGCCGAAGGATGGAGTCGAACCAGCAGCTGCTGCAGAGGACTGCAGCCTCCATACATGGGTCGGACGCTCTACCCACTGAGCTAAACGTCTGCCCCCGAAGTTTCTTTTGATAGATTTCATTTTTTAGCAACCAAGCAATTAATCAAGAAAATAATCATCAGATTATTCAATAACAAAAGTAATCATGAGTTGCAGCCCTCATATTTTTGAACAAAGAGTATATTGCTCTGTATAATCTTCTTTTTAACCCCCTTGGTGGCAGCTCACAGCAAGCAAATCTACAACTATACATTGTTTTCAAACCATACCATAACCTCAGATTTTCCTGTCTCGGTGACATATTCACCCTTGTGTCTGCCAAGTTTAAAATCAAACCCACACCCTTCCATCTCTCTGTCCGGCATGCAGGAAAAGTCCGGATGTGCACATTCAATCTCTCCTCACGTATGAGCTCACAGGAACTGTCTATATGCTGTACACTGTAAATCCCTGCCCAGCGCTCAGCCCTGACCCAGCTCAGGCCCCAATAGTGCCCACCCTGAGAGGGGTGGCTTAGGCTGGCTTTTTAGGTCTGCTCCCTTTCTGCTGAGTTCATCAGGCTGGTCCTTTGAGCAGGGAGCCAGCCCCACTGCCTTGTGGCCCTTTCTTTCTTTTCAGGCGACAAATGTGCTAAAACAGCACTCCGTAATCACTTGGCATTAGGGGCCGTTGTGTTGGGCATTAGTGGTTCGAATTGACCAGTGGGACGTTATAAAAATGAGTCTGACAAGAGAACACCAAAGCTGATGAGTCTGGATCCTGGCACTGGACGGCTAGAGGATTAGTCAGCTAACACACTGGCTGGGGCTTCTGCAGGGTCGGGTCCCATCGCATCTCATCACCACCAGGCTTGAAGCGGCCCCTGTGGCCACCGTGTCTCCATCCGCCTCTCTGGCTGCCTCTGGTTTCCCATCCTCCACTACTTCTCCTTCCTCCGCTCTACCAAAAACACAGCATCCTCTCCCCTTGCTTTCATGGGACGAGCAGATGATAGTCGGAGACTCATAAACAGGGTGGATTAAGTTACAGTAGAGGGGTCTGATTCAGTGGAACTGTTTCTCAAATGTTTCCTTTTTTGTAACACAGAGGAAGAAAGGTGATGTTTGTTGAATATTTTTGATTCATTAAAGGGTATTTTAGTTGTTATATGTCAAACACTTATTAAAGAAGAAATCTGTAATATATTTACTGTAATAAATTGTAAAAATTAACATAACATGTAATCAGATCAAGGAAACATGTTAAGTTGAAACACTCGCTTCTTTGATAACAACGCTGCAGCCCAAGTGTTTTGCTTTGAAATTTCCATTCTGGGCTGGAATAACTGTTTTTGTTTGCCTATTTCATGTCATTAATCAGAGTTAAAATGAATGCCAAATGTTTGCAGATTGAGTAAGTGTCTCTTTATAAATCGTAAGAAATCATTAATAATCATTTAGAAGGAGTAGATGTTTAGTTAAATTGAGCAATATGTGAAAGACGTCTGGCAGGCAGTAAGAAAGGCAGCCACTTAGTCCAGAGTGTGAGTTTTCGGAGCAGTGGGCTTTTGTTTTCAGCATAATGGGCTTAAGCTTACATCAACAGACGATTGGAAGTAATGAACAGCTTATCAACTTACAGTGGAGGGCTTCTTATTGTCAATTTACAAGGTTGCACACATCCTGCACTCTTGCGGAGCTCTTACAGCTTGCAGAGGGAGGGAGGGAAGGATTCCACACATCCACCATTTGTTTTTATTTTGTTAGTACTCATTGATTTCTGGGATTCATCAATGTTTTCTCAGTCTGCTCTTCTCTTAGGTATGAAAAAAAATGTTGTTGAGAGCACCTTTTCCAAGATAAGAAGAAAACATCACGTTTTCACACTCCATAAATTCTTTGACCAACAATTATTATTATTATTATTAAGCATGATTTATAATAATAATTATATCTAATTAATAATTACCATACATATATATAAACCCATTGCCATATTTTTGTATTTTCTTGTAATGCCAGCCCTGTACCGACACCCTGGAAATTCACATTTTTATTTTGTTCAAGTTTATTATCTTTAGAGCCCGGCCGATATGGGCCTATCACAGATATATCGGTATCAGCTTATATGTTTACTGATATGCACCGATATGAAACTTTTTCTTACAGATCATATAATGCAGAAAACGATGCTTGGGGTGATTTAGATGGGGAACATTTCCGAGGACAAAAGGAGCTCCCTGTCAAATGTTTCTTGTTTTCAACCTGCCCCTAATTGACTGACAGTTTTAAAATATTAAGCAATTCACTGATACTGAGCAGTTCTGATGTTTATTTAGCTTAGCTTAACTTGAAATTAATGGAAATGTTACTTACTTTACTTCTTGGTGTTCATTTTTATAATAGATCCACACATAATTTGTTTGTTTAAGGAAACAGCCTCCTGAGAAGCTTTGCATAGTGATATCGGTACAAAATTGTTGTGCAATTCACATAGAAAGGGTCTATTTTCATTCCAGCTCAAATATTCAGTTCAGTTCAGAGTTTAAAATAGGTGTTGACTGGGGTATCTGTATCCCAAAAGCCCAATATCGGTCAGGCTTTATTCTTCTTATAGCCTTTTTTTAGTGGCATCTCTCCAATTATGGGTATGTACCCATATTATCTGCACATAGTAACACACATCCCATCTTCCCTTATATAGTGTTTAGGATGTGGTAGCTAGACTAATAACAAAAAATCGGGCATGTACCTCCAAATTATCATCAAAAGGGAAAGTGGTTAAGAAAGTTTGGAGTTGACCTTGAGAATGTTGCTGCATCAGGCCCTTTGTCTGTCTGCTGAAACTCACACTGAAGTGACACACAGCAGTCCGTTCAGTTTAACTCTTATTTCCTCAGTCTTTTGTATCATATTTAGCATTACAAAAACCGCTGTTGAATATATAGAGAGAGCACAGGGGGTGTTTTCACAGATCGACCCCTTTCTGATTTCATCTCTGTCATATTTTCTGCCTATAACTACAACAGTTAGCAGAAATCAATTTCCCGTCATTATCACTGAACCATTAAATCACATTTACTGCTCAGCAACTAACCGATGCTTTGCGTTTGAAGTTAATTCAATCGATTTTACAGAATTTTCAGCTGCTTTTGTCTGACAAGCAGAGTGCCTGTTTGCCTGGAAGCTCCTGCTGTTTCCACTCCTCTGCCCGGCGAGAGCAGCTTCATACTGTTGGAATTTAGCAGTAACAGGCAGTACCATGGGAGGAGTCGCTGATGGGGGTAGCGTGGGGGTGAGATGCATGTCCTTTATTCAGGCTAACGCAGAGTTCACTAGAACTGAATCATTCTCTCATTCATCACAACTTTGTGATACAATAAACTGTAGTTTAGCTCATTGCCTCTTTATATTCTCTCTATTCTCCTCTCTCTTGCCGACCTCTCGTCTTCTTTCCTTTCATATCCATCTTTCTTTTCTGTACTTTATAATTCACTTTCCCCTCACTTTTTCTGCTCTCTGTTTCTTATCAACTCCTACATTTTAAATGACTTTAGTGTCCCTCTTTCTTCTCTCAAACTGGCACTTTTTTTCTCCTCTCTTTTCTTTTCTTCCCCCTGTAATCCCTCTTCTGCCCTCCTCTTTCCACTTCCTGTTTTTTTTTTACTCACTCTAATCTTCCTCTGTTCTTTGTTTCCTTTCTATTATCGTCTCCTTTGCTCTCTTTGCTTTAATGTTATTTTGTGCTGATCTGATTTACACCTTAGGATTTTTAGACCTCCTCAGAACATGTCAGTGAGTCAGCAAAAAGCTTTTTAATATTAAATAGGCAATGTCATTTATTTTACTGAGGTCTGAGATGATGTTTAGAACAGGCACTTTTACATGGGATCTCATTCTTCTATCTGTAAGAAGTCAGCTGGGCTGATTTCAGTTATCTTACCCAGAATTCCACACTGTAGTACAAAGAGAACACACTTATCACAGTGTTAAAAATGAGTGAGTGCACTGTATCTTCTCTTGTGATTACATGGATAATGTCAGCACAAAATGCACTCAAGGCTGTTTGCTTCTTTTTTGATATACTGTAGCTTTGTAATGGAGATGGTTTGAAAAGCTGTTTGTCCATGAGAAGTGTCTGTTTCAGATATTTTTACTGCGAAAAATTGTCAGCATCTATTTAAAAATTCTTCCTTTTTCTTTTTAAAGCAAACAAACACTGTAAACAATACCAGTGAGATTGACTACTTATCAGTCGTTGAGAGAAGAATTAGTCTTTGTATACCCTCCTCCCCTATACCCCACCCCTCATCAGGAGGTTATACTGTATACATATCTGTGAGGTAACTTATGTACACATCTCATCATATATTGCTCTTTTAATGTTTTGTTTGTGTGTTTAATTGATTTATCCTACATTTAATGGAAAACAATGAGCAATCGTAACATTCACAATCATACCAGACTGTTGGTCAAGAGGAATACATGTGCAAAATAAGTTTTAATGGTCCAGTGTTTAACATTTACACAGATATGTTGGCAGAATATGACAGAAATGAAATATTAGTGAAATATTAATCACCTGAAAATAAGAATAATTGTGTTTTTGTTACCTTAGAATGAGGCGTTTATATCCACAGAGGGCACAGGCCCTCTTCCATGGAGGCCAACATGTTGCACCGCCATGTTTCTACGGTAGCCCAGAATGAACAAACCAAACACTGGCTCTAGGAGGGTGAAAAAAAGTGTTCGCCATCTGCAAGCTCACCACGAGCTGCCACAAAATCCTACATACTGTTCTATTGTTCCTATGTAAAATCTCTTCATGATGCAGCTTGTGATCTTCTTTGATGCTGTCCTAACATTTAAAACTCACAACGTTAACTTAAAAGTCACATTTGTCTGAAGGACATAAAACATAATTTTAACAGATAGATGAAGCCAGTGATGTTACATATTCCATGTCTGAACAGGAGCTTCTCATTGCATGTGTAACGTCACTTCTACACCGTTCAGCTGTAGCGGACAACAGGGTTGTTGTTACTGCAGTGTTTACACTGAAAACTCTGGAGATCACGTGGTGTAACTTACAGTAATAGGATTCCTTTTCTCTGGTCACCTCATGAAAAGTTAAAGCAACTCATGTTAAACAGTTTGTGTGAATGCGTCAACACGTGCCGATCCAATAACAAATGATTATCACTGGTGCTTTGATCAGTAGAGCATGAAAGGGTTGGTAAGAATCCAACACACAGAAACACAGTCGCACACTCACATCTCCTGAGGCAGCAGTTGCTGCAGGAGTTAGTGAATGGTGAACCTCCTTGTTTATCACAGTGACATTATCATATGCAAATTTCTCTACAGGTGAAAAAAAGATTCCTCTAGTAACAGTAAGATTCAGACAAGCAGAAAAGAGTTTTCTTTTGTCCACAACCCAAATATATTCAGTTTGCTGTCATTGAGGAGTAAAGAAACCAGAAATATTCACGTGTGAAGCTGGACTCAGAGAAAATTTACTTTTTTCTTACAAAATTACTCAAACTGATAAATTGACTATTGAAATAGTTGCCAATTAGCTTGATAGTTTACAATAAATCATTTAATCTTTGCAGCTCTAATGTTTACAGTTTTGTCAGTGGCAAACACTTGTATTTTGTAGATAATCATTTATTTTATACTGAAATGCAATAAACAACCACAGAAAGATTTAAAGAGAAGAGAACAAACATCATCAGTTAATCAGATTTGTAGAGTTACAAACACCAACTGAGAAACAAGGCATCCATTCAAACTGACTCCTTACCACATGATCGTTGGCATAAACAACCATTTAAAGGGCCTGTTTTTGCAGACCTCCAGCAGTTAAACCTCCCGCCTTGCTGCAGTGATGTAAAAGTGTACTCCAGGATGTGTAAGTACTGTGTGACATCACTGTTGGGTGTGGTTGCAGATGCAAAAAAACAAACCATTTGACCCACCAAGTGATACTGGTTGTGATCAGAGTGAATCACTGCTTTTCAGGATGGAGAAAAGTTCCTCTCTAACTAAATAAAATTTAAAGAACGTCTACTTCATCAACTTGTTCTCTTTCTGGACAGAAAACCTGAAAATCTAATTTGAAAACATCAATTAAACTGAAACTGTTTAGAGTTTTAAGCTGAGACATGTTGCTGTGCTGCTGGACAGCTGCAAAATAAATCTCCACTCTGACGGAAGTTAATTGTGTTCCCAGAGCATGGCAGCACGAATTCAGCAGTTGCTCCCTGTATTAGACTTGTAAATCTTAACTCTTCCTTGAAAATCAATTACATGCCACTTACAGTATGTGTCAAGTGGCATTTTAGTGCCTGCTGCTCGCTGTCGACACTGTAACTCGAGCTGCAGCTGTTGGACTTACCGAGACATAATTCTGTCTCTCAGTTTAAGTGGGGCAGCTTTGGAGCACGTGTGTCTATGGTCTGTTCATTAAGCTGTGGATTCACACCGTGCTTGGTCATTCACACATGTTGTCCCAGACACAGACACATTAACACTTTCACACAAAATGCAAAAAATTGATGCCCTGTAGAGAATAAGTGAGTCTATAATCTTCTCCCTGGTTTAATCTGACCTCTTTAGCAAACAGTACAGTTAGAAAGTATGTGGACAGTGATGTTTTCATTGTCTCTGCTATACTCAGAACATTGGATTTGAAATGAAACTACAACTGTAAAGTTAAAGGGGTGAGTCTCATCTTTAAGAGTGTTAACACTGATATTGACTGAACAGTGTAGGACTTGTTGCTCTCATTAAACCTAATGGAGTTTAACAATTTTAGGAAATACAGTGGGACAGTAAGAGAAGGAACCTTGAAGTTTTCATGGCCATGAAATGTAAAGATCTTAAATCCACCTGAGCATGTGTTTAATTACTGAAGACAAGACTGAAGGCAACAAGTCTCTGAAACACACTAGTAGTGAAGATGGCTTCAGTGGAGGGTCACCAGGGGCTTCATTATAGAAACTTCCTAAGTCTGAAATACTATCTTATCTCAGTTTAGGGCAGCGGTTCCCAAACTTTTTCTAGTATGTTCCCCTTCAGAAGCCAAAAAAGTTCCCTGTTTTTCTTAAAATCCTGTCTGATTGTAGGATAGGAATTTAGCTGTTATAGGACTATCCTGACTGAAGAAAGTTAGGAATCCTAAATCAGGATTACATGGAGCCTGTCCTAAAGTCAAAATAACTGCCATAAATGGCACCATCACTGTTGTGAGGTCTGTATGGAAATGAAAATGAAGATGTAGAACAGCATTAACACTGAAATATTACAACTGAAAGGCCATTTAAACCGTATGACGACGCTTTAAATTTCTTGGACCATGTATGAATAGGCCTAAATATTGACTGCCAAGATGATTTTGGATTTGATAGATTTGATTCTAGCCTTTATCCTGAGTTGATATTGGGAAGAAAGATGGGCTTTTCTCCCCTTCAGTGACAAAATGAATGCCTTTGACTCATCAAAACTAGATCTGATCACCTGCCCTTTCTTGTCCATCATAGCAAGCTAGTTAGCCAGTGACAAACGAAGTGAAACAGTCAATGTCTCATGTACATTTTAAACACAGATACAGGCATGACAGGACGAGTGCTTTGAAGAACTGAAGAACTGAGTTGACAGCTCTGGTTAGGATTCTTAAGATAAGATGATGACAGAATTGTCAGTTCCAGAATTGCTTTTGTAATACAAAGATAATCAGGAAACTAAGTAAGGATACTACAAGCAGTGAGGATTTTTGGCCCCTAGATCTTTACCATGTATAAAAAAGACAAAAATCCTCCTGTTCATTTTTTTTTTCATTTTTTTTTATTCGATTAGCATTCAAAATCCACCCCCAACAAATACATAGAAGATTTGCCTTAGCAACAAGTATCATATGAGGGGTGAAGCTAGCTTCATCTGACGTGGATGTAAACACCCTTAAAACTGATACAGTTTAACCCGTTTTTGTTTGTTTCATTTCAAATCCTATGCGCTGCTGTGCTGCATAAACCTGAGCTGAGACAATGAAAAACATCTCCCCGTCCTAATACATTCTGACAGCACTTTATTTCTATTTATGTCCAAAACTATGGGGTACAGAGCGAGGTTGTGATTCATGGTGATTTAGAAAATAAGCTTTAAGTTTTCATCAGTCAACGTGTATATAGGTTGTGTTTCTGCACTGTTATTATAGCCTCAGGTGGACATTTACTGTAAGTGCTGCCAGACAGTTTAAGTGCTGCTTTTATTACAGCCTCTCTTACTCTGTCTGAGGTGACACTTAAAGCTGTGAGAAGTAACAGTGCAGGATAATTGCTGTATATTTCTATGTGGCTGATAATGTGTCCCTGGCACCAGTGTCAGTGTTTTGTTGTTTTGTTTTTCTGAGTTGTACCAGGTGAGGCCTTAAGGCTGAATTATCTGCGTGAGGTCTTGCAGAACCTCTGTGTGGTTTCTCCTAAGTTTAGAGAATATAGCTGACATGCACATGCACTCAAAAATTCACAGAGGCTTTTGCAGCAAAGGCTAATATTCTCCCTTTTGATTATGCTAGCAGATTATGTATTTCAATGAAAGTAAAGATTTGACAGATTGCATGATTGATGAAGCTAGGTACACAGAAATATTTTTATACACCCTTAAAAAAAAGCTGATTCTCATTGAACTGGAGCACAGACAAATAGCAGCCATAACTCATACTGAAGATGTCATCAGTCAGGTTTTTGCAGACTGTTTCAAAGTTTCCCAGACATATATACCACAGTGCAGCTGCAATGGTTTTAGAACATACTTGTTATCAGTTGCTGTCTGGGCCATTTGCAGTCTCCTCTTTTTTAAGCCTACATACCAAACATGTATGTGAGACTGCACAGTAGCAGTATGCTGCATTGCTACACTGTTGGTTTGCATGCAGTTGTCATCCAGCACCAGGGCCTGCCTTTGCTCTTTTTTGTCTTTTTTGCTGTTTTACCAAAATATTAGTCCTAATAACTCAGTGTAAAATATAATAAAATCATTGTTCTCCATTAGATGCTATTTTATATGTGATCATGAACATCTGATTATGTGAGAACTAGGGACTGGTATCGAGAACTAAAGTGGTGCCAATTCCTGACTGGTCAGTACCAAAATATCGATAAGATCTTGGACAAACTGCATCGGTAGTTATGTAACAGCTGACAGGGACAAATGTTCAAAAGTTTGGGCTCACTCTACTAAATTTGATGAAAATGCAGCTAAATGCACCGATTCAGGAAACCGAGAAAGTAATAAAATAACAGTTGAATCTTTTCACATCTTTTTATGTCATATCTTCACAAAATCCTGGCAAGTAGTATCATTAAGATAAACATCCATATTGATAAGCATTATCAGTATTGACATTGGTATGAATAAGATCTTAACAATACCTATCCCTAGTAAGTAAAGGTGTGTGTTCAAACTTTCCTTCTTTCCTCACAGCTCCACTGTAAAAAATGATCACAGACAATTGGCATCACTTGTTATTCACCCATATATTAACTATTTAGCATTGTTACTATGTGACTATGTAACATTGTTCACATGAATAGGGGAAAATCATTGTTTTTTAATAAAAACAACTTTTATGCTCAGTGCTTTTAATTAAGGTCACATTTTCTGAACTGTTTTAAAAGAACACAGATCTAACACCCTGTTAGACACCAAACATCAATCTAGCTGTGTCAAAAGCAGCGCTGAAATGACAGATAAAAACTCATTAAAGACTCATTGATTTTTACTTTAAATTCGTGTTTAATTTATTTTTTGTCTCACATTGAAATGCTTACATCTGCAGTAAGGCAAACTTGGCAGGTTGAAAAATCCAGCAGCATCCAGTAGCATGTCAGCAAAATATTTCCACGCTTAAGTGCACTCTGGTGTAGTTGGATGATGAAAATCACACACAAGTGCAGCCTGGGTGGAAGTTATGTAACACATCTCTGCAACAACAACATATTTGTTTTTTTACTTTTGTTCCTTGCAGCTGTAAATCTTTTCAAATTTCTTTATTTTATGGAAATTGTTGTGGTTTTTTTGTAATGATAATTGTTTTCTTTCTGTTTTGGATGTTAGCATAGGAAAATGACTGATAATTATGCACAGAGCATGATATGAAACTTTGGAGAACAGTCTGTACTTTGTCTCGAGGACACCCTGATACAGCACAGACACATTGTAATACATTTATCTTTATAAATGAGGTGAAGGAGTAACAGAATACTGCTTGAAGTTGCGTTTGCATTGTATGCTATCGCAACAATGAAGGGAAAAGGTTGAACTGCTTTTCATGAAGTATTTACCGGCTAAACACACACACACTAGATTGAGCTAAGTGCCTTGTGGACTGTACCTTGGGATTTGTAATATTTTTAATTTACGGTCTCATTCTGCTGCAAACAATGGGGTCATCACGTGGATGGAAAGCATGACGTAATGGCTAGTTTTTGTGCACTAGGTTTATACAGTATATTAACTGCTAATGGGTGTGGGTCTGATACAGAAATAGAGATTAAACATTCAGTATTCAGGTTGGTTCAAGGGAGGAAAATCATAAAACTGTTTTCTTTACTTAGAAATAATCATAGAAGTACGGAAGTGGAGGAATTTGAAGTGGACGTGCCATGGTGTTCTGCAACTTCAGCCAGTCCTTGTTGAGCTACTTGAGATACTGTTGAGAAGCAGAGTGGAGTTCAACCAGGTCCACTGCAGCAGAGTTTCTGTAAAAGGCTCAGCAATCTTTGTGTGTTGAGAAGAGAACAAGCAAGAGAGAGGCAGAGAAAGAGGAAAATGAGAGATTTTTTTTGCTTGGTTGATCACAGGCTGCCTCTTGGAGTAAATGTCCTCTGAAGATCAAAAGTATTCTGGTTCACTCTCAGTGACGTGAAGACCCACTGTGGTAAATTTAGTACTCCAAAAGCTATTTTCTTCATCACAAGAGCTAAGTGGAACTAAATATGTCTCTAAATAACAGCACTTCAGACAGAAGCTAATTTTTCTTCTGTGGTTGTGAATGAATTGGGGAAGATAAAAAACTTTTCGTAGCAAGATTGTGAACTGCAATAGTAATAAACTAGCTTTAATTGTCTATCTTATATTCCCATGCAACTTTTTGCTAAGTGCTACTCTGAACTCTTATGTCCTTTGATATACTTGAAAATGACTGCAGCTGCTTTGTGATAGTAAAATATCTAGTGACATTTATCTTTTCAGGTCATGAAAGCAAACCAAAAAGTGTGTATAGATTCTGTGAAACATGATGAGAAAAAAAGGAGTAAGAGTCAGAATAGAGGATTTGGTAACAGCTTATGTCAACCATGCTGTGGGGCATGGTTCTAGGGATGGTCTGTTGGTAGATCAGTTAGAACCGCAATGATTAGTTCATTAATCGATTAGTCAATCAAAAGAAAATTATTTGCCATTAATCAATTAATATTTTCATTCATTTTTCAAGTACAAATTTCAAACTGCTTCCAGCTTCTTAAATGTGAAGATTATTGCTGTTATGATAGTAAATGACGAGTCTTTGAGTTTTGGACTGTAGAGTATCCTCTTAGTTCCATTATAGATTATATTTTTACAGTTTAAAATACACCGTTTGTACAAATCATCATGCCCCCTTACTGCCAATATGAATCCTGCATGCTGTGTATTTATTTATTAATGTGTTACCTTTATTTTAAGCCTGAAATACACTGAGGTGGAGACCTCATTTACAATTTAGTCGAGTAAAAAAAAGCAAAACCTCCTAGACATAAAAAGAAACTTAGACAAAAGTGATGATAAAAAGTAAAAACAATAAAAGCCATAATGAAACCTTAATAATAAATAAAAATAGTTCAATTTTAAAGCAAAATAATCAATTAAAACAAGAACATCTGGAAGCAAAATGTGATTCACATTGCCCTCAGGATAAACCTTTGGTATAGATATAATTATACTATGTATTATACACATATATTTTTTCCACATACTTGTGTACACAATTGCCCTGTCTAGTCTTTATCTTTATTTGTTCAGTTCGTTGTCCTCGTTCTGAGCTGGCTGTGGGTCTATCACTGTGTTAAGTACCTTGAGAGCAATGAAAAAAATTGTTTCAAATTCCTTGTATGTGTACACATCTTTTACCAATATAGCTGATACTGCTAGCATAACTGTAAACTTGGCTTTCTAAACCTCTTTCTTGAATCCATCATTATGTTGACCATGATACAGTTCTCAGTTTGACTGCTCAACAGGCCACCTGCACAGTGCTGCTGGAAACCAGTGTGCTTACTGTGTGAAGTTGGAGGGTGTGATTGATGAATGGCCTGTGCTGTGCTGTGCCTGATTATGGAAGAGAAGGACTGCATGACTAGAAACAGTTAACAGGTTAGGTGGGAGATCAGGTTTAGAGGCTCTCTGAGAGGATGGAGACCTGAGTTATTATTATAAGGATAAATGTGTACACTCCCCGCCCTGCTGGCCATGTGTGTGTCTTGTGAAAACCCCTTCTGATGAAAAGCAGCAATCAGGAAGCGAGTTTGTATAGCTGATATTTAAACTGATATGGAAAAGGTAAGATGTAGGTTAAAAGTGTTTGTGGTATGGCATTGTTGGAATGTTTTTTTCATCTGCTCTTTTTTAATATTTATTGTGTAATATAGTGTACTTCTGTCCTTAATCTTTGATTTCATGTTATGGTATTTATTTCCTTCTGTAATCAGGGTAGGACTGATATTTCCTGGATTTTTTTGGAAGAATAAATCTAACCTTGAAGCTTTAACCATGTCAGGGGCTTATCACATGTAAAGACCATGTTTCTGAAAATCCTGAAACCAGATTTGTCTTAACTATCCCAAGTCCACACAAAAGCCTAAACAATATTGACCTGGGAGGTGGGGGGTAAATTTAAGAGATGCCTGCTAATCCTGTCATATGATACTAATCTGGTCACAAACAGTTGGCCTTTTAAGCAGAGATGTGACATTAGTATACTGATCATTAGCGGGTTAAACCACAACCCTTTCCCTTTATGGCTTTTACTGAGCAGATTCCTGGTGAATATTAGATTTAAAGTGTAAGACTGGGGATATTCTATAATGTTCTTATTGTCAGCAAATCACAGGAAATGACCAACAATGAATTGATCATAACAAGTATTGTTTGAGTAGCCAGATTCTGGTGTAGCTTCTTTTTTCTGTAGCCATTGAGCTACATTGCTGTCCAAAGACATGTTCCTTCATTACCATGAACATTGACACTGTAGTTTAGTTTATTTTGAGTCAATAAACTCTCACTCAATAAACTTTGCTCTGCTGCTACAAAAACTGTGCACCAAATTTGTATTAATTTGCAGCTGAAAATTAGTATTTTCTAATTTATTATGGACTATTATTTCAGTATCTGTGCTGTTTTATAACAGAGTGTTATGTCAGGGTATTTATACGCCCACATTTAAATGTTCAAATCATTGACTGTAAATAAAGGTTGATGCTTCATCCTTCAGACATGTGCTACCATCTTGCACTGTTTATGTCATTTGTTACCAGAGTCTGAAGATTAGTGACTAGTGTTGCAGCCACAGTATCGAGGTCCCACCCATGCACTCGGGCCAACTCAATTGCGCACAAGGCTCAGCTGTCAATCATGATATTAAATCCCCTTTTTAGAGCATCAAATAACTCAGAATGACCTAAAATGACACAAACCATCTTTGGGAAAATTTTATTTGACTTGTTTTTTGAGTTTTTAGTATAGCCCATGTCCCATCTGTTAACATTCGGCTTCACTTTGATATATAGTATGTCAACGGTTCAAATCAAATTCCTCCCAACGTTATGTCCTGTCTGCCTATCCTATTTCACCTGGAAATATGTCATGACATGGAAGCTAGATACTATGAAATGCTGTTTCATCTGGACTTTAACTTGTTTTTGTTTGTTTTTTTGTTTCTTTTTCAGCTATACAGTATATTTGCAACCTATTTTTTGACAGTAAGAAAAAATAGAATACCTCAAGACCAGCTTTACCATTTAAACCATTTATTTGACTTAAAAAATCTACACAAATCATTGTTTGTAATGTTTTCATAGTAAAACCCCTAGATGAGTGGTTCTCAATGTAGTTTACCTGGTTTGTATGTGACAGTGATAGAGAACTTCAGCTGGTCCCGTGTCTCCAGAAGGTTTTTATTAGGAAGTAGAAACAAAGAGCCTTTGCTGGACCTGGAGGGCAGCCCTGAGTCAACAGGGCACAGGAGGGATCACATAGCCTCTCACAGACACCTAACTCGGGACAGATGAAAACAGGGAAACAACATCTGCTTAAGAACTTTCACCAGTGCAAAACAAATGGTTCACATCAAGCCTCACATTCTTCTTTATTCATCATCATGTAATTGTGCGTTTGCTTACGTGAACGCCTCCGTGCACATCAGCAGTCAACTTTACATTTTCAGGATGTGCACATTATGTTGTTTCACTCTACATTAGCCTTTTCGCTGCAGGAGAAGCCGGGGTGAGTGAACCTTGTGATGCGCTCCAACCAAATGTGGGCCTGCATGCTTGCCTTTGTTTTCCATGTGCCTGCTCTTCCATGAGCGCACCTGAGCTTTGAAGCTGCCCGTTGCCCATAAGAGCTGTGTCTCTGTGCTTGTGTGTGTGTGTGTGTGTGTGTGTGTGTGTGTGTGTGTGTGTGTGTGAGAGAGAGAGAGGGAGATGGGAGCAGGGATGCAAGTATAGAGGACAAAGATAGCTTTGATCACACTGGAGTGTCACTAATGTCTTGCTCTTCTCTGTCAGAACATCTGAGGTACCATCACAGGTGTGGATGAGAGTGAGAGGCAAGCATCAGAGGAAAGGTTTCAGTTTATTGTCAGTTTTAAAGCAGATTAGCGATATTTTCTAGCTTTTTTTCCCTCAAGTTTGTTTATTTTTATTGGGTTTTTTGTTAGCTGACACCTGAGTGATCATGTTAAACATCCTGCTGTCCGCACTGATCGATCCTGACAGGCGTTTGAGAAGCTTCAGAAGGAGCGAGCGACTTGCATCAATACTAGTATGTATCACCCTTGAGGCATGTTTAACATTGTTGTGTCTGTCTTGTATGTGCATTTTTCCCATGCAACCCTTGTGGTGAAACCTGTATGTCCCAGTCAGACATACTTCAGAAATGAGTTTGGCTTTCCTGGCTGACATATAGCTGCAGGTTTTAGTGTTGTCCATCTGTCTTGATCCTCTTCTTGGTGTGACCTGGCCTTTGTGGAGGTCATACTTTGCTTGCAGCCCTCAAGACATGTCTGCTACTCCAGTCCTGACTGGCGGTATTTTAGCCTTGTAGGATTATGTCTGGTGGGAATTAACCCCTTAGACCACCTACACTGCTGCCAAGCCTTCCTCCAGTCCACACACACAGAGGAAGTAATCATTAGAAGAGAGAAGATTGAGGGAGGTTTGTTTGGAAAAGATGGGGTGAAAAGATAGGGTGTATCTCTGTGCTCATATGCTCACTATCACATGTACTGGACACTGAAAACTTTCATAATGCTTCATCATGTCTCCTTGTGGCCCACTTTAATATTGCATATATTGTTTGCTGGAAACAGAAGTAAACTGTGAAACAATACATGCTGAGATTGTTGCATCCTGTGGGTGGGGTCTGGTTTAGGAAGTCACAGGAACTGAACTGAATGGCTTTTGTGGTTTCCTGTGAGGTGACTTATCAACCACAACCACTGCCAATTCCTCTCTGTTGAGAAATGTCTTCAAATAAGAACTCTCTGTTTAATTTATGGACTCATTTTGGAATCTACTAGATGCATCCCAAACACTGAGATGGGAAATAGTTTCCTATGGCAGCGGTTCCCAAACTTTCATGTCAAGGATCCCCGCAATAGATGCACATTAGATCAGGGACCTCCAGTTTGAAAGGAATTGTCTTAAAGGTGCAGTAACTGATTCTCTACTTAGTCAAAGTCTTCCATTACAGGCTAGATTTTTTAAAGCCTGAGAACAGAGCCAAGATGAGGAGCAGATGTCTAGTCAAGACCTCTTGGATTACATTATTCTTAAAGGGACAGTTCACCCCAAAATCAAAAATACATATTTTCCCTCTTACCTGTAGTTCTTTTTATCCATCTAGATTGTTTTGGTGTGAGTTGTGGAGTTTTAGTGGCTGTAGAGATGTCTCTTAAATATAACAGAACTAGATAGCACTTGGCTTGTGGTGCTGAAGGAACTAGCAATAGAATCTCCTGGAACTACTTTCTATCCACTAGAAAGGAAGTAGTTCCTACATACTACATTTCTAGTCAAAGTAAAGTAGTAGTAGTCCAATAGATTCTACTGCAGAAAGAAAGTAGTCCTGGTAGATTCTATTTCCTATATGATACTGCTCACAACAAGGTCTGTGGATAATTTTGAGTAACTGGGTGGTGATTTCTGGAATGATACTCTGGTGTTGAACTTTTCAAATGTATTATTTTGGTGCTTTGAGCACTAGAGTGCCATCTCCAAAGCTCAGGAGGTCACACCATCAAAGTAAAATATTCTATTCCTCTTTTTGCTGGAGCCCCTTGTTGGTCCCCGGACCGCAGTTTGAAGACCACAGTCCAATGAGACTAACTTTTTAAATATTCAGCTCACATATTCTGCTGTTTTGTTGTGAGTGTAGGCTTCGAGAAGACTGTCTTACATCGTATCTTTTTTTATGAGCAGAATGCAGGCTTTGGTCTGCCCCTTAACTATGGATTTTAAAGGCTGTAGTAGTCCTTGTGTAACATACTAACACAACATTCACCATCATCTCACAGTGAAAGTGAGCATTCAGCATCAGCAGGGACAGCGGCGTCGCTTCTCCTTATTGTATCCCGGACTGTTTATTCCACGGGATAACAGGGGTGGGCACTTTTTTACCCGCGGTAAAAAAATAGATATAATAATAAGTTAAACAACACGAAGGATTAATTAATAATGTGTAGTGACATAGAGCGCAATACCTAATCGTTATTAAGAGACACCTTCCAGGGTACATGGACAATGCCCCCATTTTTCCAGAGTCTGGCACCCCTCCAAGCGTGGAATGGTCCGCTCCGCACAGAGACGACACGGCCGTTGCTCACAGAGCCGAGAGCAGGGAGGGAGAGGTTTACTCCGCCTGCCATTGCAGTACACCGTCCGAGTGATGCCTACTCTTCCCAACTTTTCATCCAGCGGTTAGCGACGAAACGTCAAAGCAAGGTGGTCTTATTTGTTTCTTTTTCAACTCGAGTTTCTTCCATGACTCGATACCTAACTGGACTAACGTTAGCGTTTGAGGCAACGGAGATAAGATAATGAACTTTGGACTTTCCACACGGCTTTTCGTGACATGTTTCCCGTCGTCCTGGATAAAATAAAATAACAACGTAGCCCGGCGTGGCGGCAGCTGGGCGAAAAATTCAACTGGAAGGAAAATAGCGCACTCACCCAAGTGATTATCAAAATAAAGACACCTACATCTTTTAACCTGCCACTTTAGAAACGGAATAGGAGTGGAAAATGTCCTCCAAAGCTTCAAATAAGGTTGGTACCTGGCCCGGATAAATTTCAAGTGTGAAGTGTTTTGTTCAACCGTTGGCTAATGTATTGTGAATGATAACTGAAAGCTAACATCGTCTAAAATAAATGGTTAATTGTACTGTAGCTGTGTAACTTTGTAGAGTATTGGTAGTTGCAGTATAGTATGTGTAATGGTGGTGTTGTGTGTGAGCGTTTGTTTGTTTTGCTCAGGAGTTATTCTGAAATCTACACCTAGTGACACAGCCCACAGCCAGCCATGCTGTTTCTACTGTGCTAGGTTCAAAATAATCTCACTTATACTGGCTGTTACTGTTGATAAGCTGTCACTGATAACTCCCCCAGCTGTGTTCATAGTAGGTCTCAGCTCAGCTACCTGTTGATATCTGGAGTCCCAGTCTTAATAGTTTATTAGGCAGGAAGTCCTCATGGATCCAAAAACTAACTGTGCCTCTGAGGCACAGGAATCACATTTTTACCTCCCAGAATGTACTAGACCACAATCTGCATTTGATCAAGTTCATTTTGATAGCATTTTTGTTTTTGGTTAGGCCTATGCTTTGTTGTAGGTTGTGTTTTTTTGAAGATGATAATGATGAGGGATAAAAAGTCACCTGTTACCCAAAGTGTGATCTTTGACTTTGAGGTCCAGTGTGTACAATTTACAGTGATTTATTGGCTGAATATAGCAGAAATGGAATATAATATTCATAAGTATGTTTTCATTTGGAGGTGCAGTGTTTAGTCAGTTAATCCATTGGTTGTCATTAAATTAATTGCCAACTATTTTGGTAATCGATCGATCATTTTGAGTCATCTTTCAGGAAAAAGTGTCCAAACTGTCTGATTTCAGCAACTCAAATGTGATTATTTTCTGGTTACTTAGTCTTCTAAAACAGTAAAGTGAAAATATTTGAGTTGTACACAGCACTAGCACAAACACATTTTAGGACATCTTTTTTTGTTTGTTTTTTTGTTTTTTTAAAACCATTTTCTGACATTTTATGCCCCAAACAACTAGCAAAATCAATGAATATAGAAAATGTTCAACAGAAAAATGAACATAACTGGTAGTTGCAGCCCTGTATTCATGAGTGCCGTGAAAATAAGAATAGTTTTTTTTTTTTTTGTCATCTTAGAGGGCACCATGTTTTACCACCATATTTCTACAGTATCCCAGAAGAGACGAAGCAAATACTGACTCTAGATTCGGCCTTTTGTGTTTTGTGGGAATTCCATAGCTACTGTAGGTTTTCTTATGGTTACAGTCTGCAGGTTTACTGCTAGATGCTATAAAACCTACACCCTGGTTCTTTAAGTAATTGAAATAATTCTAAATTAAACTGGTCACCATTTTTGGCATCACTTCAGTCATGTGAAGACCCAGTTGAGGTCCCTTAAGCCCATTTCAGAGAACCAGTAGCTTTTATGTGCGTTATTTTCACCCCCAGCATTTCTCCAGCTGTGTGAAAGTGGTCTCCATTCATTAATGTAAAACAGCTGGATCAATATCTTTCAAAACTTGCATATTTTCTAGCTTAATATAGGCCTTAATATAATTTAGATTATAAGTCATCAGTGAATGAAGTGAACCTTCAGACTTGAAAACTAGGTCAAGTCAGGTGTTGAAGCAGAGCTGTTTTGTCCATGCACTGTAGGAATTTATCAATATGAGACCTCTGCATTTACACGCATACACCGTGTGATTGCGGTGTCTTAAAAACATTTTGGTAAAGAGAATTTAAAGTGGGTTAGTCCTTCAATTAGACCTAAATATTTTCAAACAGTATATTCAATAGTCTTTCGCTTTGAGGGGATTTATTTTTTTTACAGTTTGACAAGTGAGGAATGTGCTGTGTTTGTCCAATAGAGGTGGTGATATTCAGGTTTGGTCGGTTGATCCAGTCAGACGAAACCAGCTCCGTTTTGTCAGCAGGTGACGTTATGCTGGCCTTGGTCACAGTCACACCTTGACATAAGACTTACTACAGTAGTATACTTGCTGTTGGAAATGAGCCAAAAGTCTTTTGTGTGCTTATTAGTTATTCCAGTGTGTCCTCTTCAATTTTGTATTACTTTCTGTTGACCTAGAAACCTGAGTTGAAGTGTTTTATTTCAACAGGTAGGACTTTTGAACATTGTAAATTAAATTAAAAGTGAAACTGCAAGAACTGGATGGCAGTGTTGGGAATGTATTTCCTTGGGGCAACATAGTTTTCAGTAATGCTCTGTCATCACATAAGCAATGATGATCAGAGCCTGATTTAGGCCATCAAAAAGTTCTGAAAAATGTCAGGATCTTGATGTAAACTATCTTTTGTCAAGCAATGAGTTAGTCCTCATCCTTAGCAATAAAAACAACATTTCTTGTTGCTGCTTCAGAATAAGGCTGGAGACACAACTTGCTTTTAACTACACATAGACATACACATCCATATGAATCATGGCTGCCCCCGATGGGTAGTAGTGGCAGCTTGGTTGTGATTAATGGATAGCATACTTGCTAATTTTATGTAGGGGGAACACTGAATTCAGAATTTTTAATCCTATTGTTCAGGCAATGAATTTCAGGGCTTAAATTTCTCCAACACCATGTCTGATTTCAGACATAGAACAGTTTTAAATGCTTATACTTAAGTCAAACTTTCTCCTAGACACCTTTTGGGGCATACAATCTTTTCTTACTTCAGTCCCTGGAATTTACCTTTCATATACAATAGCTGGTGTTTTCTGGTGATAGGAAGGCTATATGTCACTTAAAACCAACTTTTCATACATGCAAGTTTTTTTAAAGGCAGAAAACTCAGTCCTGTCCTCATGTTCCTGTTCCACTAGCCTATTTCATGCAATGTGTATTTCCATAGGGGGTTTCTTGCATCAATTTTTGTGATAAGAAACATGATGCAAGGACTTGTGTTCATATTCAAATTCTAATTCTAACTTATTGTTATGGCTGGGCAATAATTTAGTGCAAGGTTGCCAGGTCTGGCAGCCAGGCCTAAACCAGCCCAACAGCCAATAAAAAGTGCCAGTGAGTAGAGAGCATATGCAAGTCTTTGTGTATACATGTGGGCGTGCATGTGACATGTCCCTTGTCTGTGTGTATGCATGTTGATCTGGACTCCGTTTGGACTTCATTTAGAATTTCATTTACAGTACTGAATGTTACTTATAGATATTATTAATGTAATTTGTATGCAAAATAGGCTTACCCACCCAGTGAATGAAAAATTCAACCTGCAACAACACATCAAAAGTAGCTCAATTCCACAGGAAAACAGCAAACTTGGCAACACTGAATTTCAGTGTTATAGTGTGCCAGCTGATGTAATGATAAACTTTTATTTTATTATCGATGGGAATTTTCAGTATATATTATTTTGTTAGCATTTAACAACTGCAGCACTCCTAAGGTTTTCATGGAGATCTTCTTACACAAACAAATATCCTGAAATATCTTAATATTAAAACAATTACATCTTGGTTTTTATATATTTTTTTCCATCTTGCCCAACTATAAAAGCCTAGTAGAGCTGTGGCTCCTTTAAAACATAAGACCTAGTGACTTCTATTCAGGGGTCACTGCACTGATTAGTTAACAGTGCCAAGAAAGTAGACACATTAAGCATCCAAAGCTGCTCCTAGTGAGACAGACTTGCCCTCACTACATTTTGTGGTAAATACATTTCATAATGCTTTGTCAGACATAATCGGTGAAACAAGTATGACTTGGCTTCCACAGTGTTAGCTTTTTCTGCAGTTCATTGCTTAGTATCCAAGAATTAACTCCTACCTGATGATAAACTGCCACCACACCAGTATTAGTCACACACCACATAAACCTACAGTTAATGATAAACCGTAATAAAATGTTGCTGTGTGCTGTCTTTCAGGAATACATCAGTGGGTGTGTTGACTTCATGTGTCACACATGATGTCACAGGTCATGCTAATATTACATTACAGTGTATACTTAAAGTGTGTCAATAGGTTGATATAATTTTTCAGTAAGTATTTAGCATTCACTCAGACTCAGACAATGGAAATAAAAATCAGGGTGAAGAAAAATAAAGCACTTTGTCTAACTCTGAGTGAAGTTTGAGCTGCCTTTTAGTTTGTCATGACAGACCTACTCTACAAAATAACAGTTTATGTTAATTGCTGTTTAGAGGAGAATGTGTTTCTGTGAAGACGGAAAGGGAAATATCTTTCTGTTTGGTGCCAGAGTTCCTGTTCTGGCACCAAGGAGAGAAAAAAAGAGCCTTTTTTCAAAGCTGGATGTAAACTAGCCTGGTTTCAGACCTGTGTATTGTAGCCAACACTTTTATTATTCTAATAAATGTTTTTTCCTCTGTTAAGGAAAAAAAACCAAGCATGTCAGAGACAGTTGTCAGAGTCAGACAGCTCAGGACTTCTGACAAGACAGTTATATGCTGTTATATTCGGATAATATTTAATGATAGATATTTAAAGACAGAATACTAAATCTGGAATGGCAATGATCATTGTATAACATTTTTACCAATAATTTTTCCTGTCATTTAATATGAATTTAATCAGTCACTTTATGCATTGTTATTTTTAATGAATCAATCATTCAACTGATATCATACTAGAGCTGGCCTCATTCTTTGAGTTTGGCCTTCAGCCAGTCCTGCTTACTTTTGTGATTTCAACAGAAGGAGAAGAAACATAATTTAGAGCATCAGTAGTCCCTCCAGCCTTTAGACTTGTGTTTTGAGAAAGGCTGACTGAAATAAGTGGAAAACGCATTTGGATGGAGGAGGTTGTATTAATTAGAGTTGCGCAGCGAGCCAAGAACAGCCTCTATTTTGCTTTGATGATTACACATCTCCATTTACATCAGTGAAGGAGGGAAATGTAATTAGAGGACCAAGTGCAAGGGAGAGGAAAAGAGTCCTGGTGGTGTTTTTGTTCTGTGTCCTAGACTCCCCGTCCTTTTTGGAGAATCACGGCTGATGTGGCAATTGATGAACTGAGAGTATGAAACAGCTAATGTCTGGTGTCTGTGACAAGGAGTTGCACCATCAGCCATCAGCATTTATCCAATTTTCTGTTGATACACTTCCCTAAGGGCGCCACATGCTTCCATTTTAAACATACTGAATGTAATTGATAAATCAGCCAACAACAACTAACTCTCATTTCATCAGTATGAAGAAAGAAAAAAGGGACCGGATAATACAAAAGTGATGCGGACAGCTCACATGAACATATTTCTTTTTATACTACATTGAGAATCTGCATGCATGGATGCATTCACATATTTGTCAGTGTATACAGTTCGTGCAGTCATATGGGCCTTACATGGATGGTCACACGGACCTTTACACAACATGGCAGTGTTGTCACAATAAAGAAATTTTTATACCTTGAAAAATATCAATATTTGATACCTTTTTCGATACCACAGGGCCTTTAAAAGAAAAATAACTAAATTATCCAATTAACTAATCTAGAAAAAGTGAAGTAAAAGTAAAGTTAATAGGGTCAACTCTCTGTCGGAGATAAGAGAGGGACAAAGTGCAGCTGGTACCTTTGGTATTAAAGCTGAGGTAGCCAGATTATTTTTTGCATCATTGGGCCAAAGTTCCATTGTAACCTTTAAACATAATGTAAATCAAGTGGTCTGAGAGAACAGTAGACTTTTGCTTCTCCTCTTGGCTCTGTTTTAATCTTCAGAAAATCTATCCTGTGAAGGGCAACTTTGGCCAATCACAGATTGAAGATAGTTGGTTGTTGAGTCTCCTTCCCCATATGTGAGTATTTCAAGACCTGGGAATGAGATTCGACAATCAGCTGAATTGCTTGCTGCACCTTCTAAAGGAAAAAGCAGGACTAAAGAATATAAAAGTTGGGGTTGATCATGTCCCAGGCAACCTGGGACAGAAATGTCACAGGTTAACACTCTTTGGCAAAATCAATGTCATTTTGAGAACAGCACATGGTAAAGGGCAGTCTGGGGCAGTCACTGTAGACAGCAGCTAATGCCCAACATCATGAAGAGG
This sequence comes from Lutjanus campechanus, assembly GCA_027495735.1. NCBI lineage: Eukaryota > Metazoa > Chordata > Actinopteri > Lutjaniformes > Lutjanidae > Lutjanus > Lutjanus campechanus. The sequence continues at coordinate 9,367 of JAJHUR010050139.1, read as the reverse complement.
GATGAGTCAAGAACTATGAAGTACACTAACAGTGTCCAGTTGCAACCTCAGTGTAAAAATAAAATGAGACACATCTATGCTACATGCAGCACACACACTGTGTCAGTTACTCCTGCTCACCCAAACAGGCGAAGCTTTGATTGTAGGCCCTTGATTCACAGTCCTCCAAACCCTAAAGGAGAGCAGGTGTAGGCTGACTCTGAGTATAAGGTGAGAGGGCTGCCAGTTGCCCATATTGAAGACAGCAGCCGGGGGCCTGTTGGTTCAGCTGGGCTTCATCTTTTTTGGCTAGTTTGTCCACGGCTGTGACCTATCTGGATCTGAACTGTGTGTTCATGTAATTCATGTAGTCAAAGACAAATGTTTTAGGCATAGGTCCATGGAACATTAGAGACATAACACATACCAAGTAAGCTTAATTTAAGTATGATTATGTCCAGATGTCCAAATTTTATATATTTGACTCTTGAAGTCAAATTTTCATTGACCACCAGTTTTAAAAAAGAGAAGACAGTGGACTATGATATCAAAATTAGCTCTTTTTTTTTTTTTTTTTACTTAAGTATCACCTCCTGTCAGAGTCTAGATAAAAACATTGAGAGAAAGCAGCTGTTTGTGTTGTTTCAATGCCAGGGGACTCTGGAGTGCGGCAGTTATCAAGGACATCTGACCTGCTTATCCTTTCATCCCTGGAGGGAAATCCATGGCAGATACACACAGCAGGAGGCAGGTGGATAGCAGAGAGAGAAAACGAAGGAAAACAGAAAATGCCTTCTGAGGGAGGAGGTGATGTGAGGAGGGGTTATTTGAGGGGTGAAATGGAGAAAGGAAGGAGTGGGAGGGAGAGATGCACCGGCTATAATCTGAGTCACATGGCAGATCTTAAAAAGACTGCCTCTCTCTCGTATAATCATGGCATTATGGCTCTTGGGCTTTTCCATGTTATAAAGCATATTATAAAGCACATTAATGTCTACTTCTATTTAATTCAAATGTAACAGCAAAATAGGGTGGAGTAAATTTCCTTGCCTGGTGTGGGTCAAAGACTTTTATAGACAAGACTAGCAGAAGCCTTGCAAAACAATCTACAAATCTGATTTTGCTTGTGGTGATCTGCCATGCATATCTTAAGAGGGATGTTATTTGAAGTAGTCTTGATAATTATAATAGTAAAAAGTTAAAAAAAGTTATTTGCTTCACTGAAACATCAACATGAATACTTATACTTTATTGGCTGAGCACACCACTTGCATGACTGTCATTGGTCTTGAGCTATGAGTTTCTGGAATAGCATGGGTGTGGTCCTAAATTGTTGAGAAATTTCTAAACTTTTTAACTAAAACTTACCAGAAGTGAGCCACATAGTCATATTTTCCTCACCAGTTATGCTTCAGTTTATATCTTACATGCCTCATTGTAGTAGTCATCAGCAAAGTTTGGAAGGTTGGTGAAGTAGAAATTCATTCCTTCATCTAAATATTTATTTGTTGGTCATATTTGAACCTGATTGGGCCGAATTACCTGGATGTGTTTAGACCCAAATCTATCAGTGAAAGCTGAGCTTTGTCAGATGTATTGTGGGTGTGTAAAGCTAGGCCAGCGGGGTGTTGCAGGCAGAACCAAAAACACCTGAGAAAGAACTGACCACTGGTCTGCACAAAAAGTCTATAACACATTTTTCTGTTGTGTGAGGGGTTGAGCTCCAATATTGACCTAACAGAAGTCTGAATATTATATCAAATAGCTCTCTCAGGAAGATCAGACTGGGATTCATAACATTTTTTGTTTGCAGAACACATGTGAACTGCTGGAATAAAATGATCCACTTCCCTTTTAGCCACATTTCCACTGCAGGAGTTTTTCCCAGGGAGTAGGAACCTTTGGAGAATCTCAGTATGTTTCCATCACAGGGACCAGGGTCTAAATTAAGCTTTAGCGAACTTATTTTACCCCCCAAAAGTCCCTGTTTGCAGAAGAGTACTTTTCAGAAGTACAGGAACTTGCAGGGCTTTGTGATTCATTAAGTTCTCGAGTAGTTTCAGCCACCATTTTTAAAATCTGCAGCCAAAAAACAGTTTGTTTTTGTTTTCTGTGCTTTGACACATGAACATGGAGTTAGCTAAGAAAGCATACAAGATGGACTGACAATGAAGGCCCGGTCTTGTTATTGTGTAGTCCAGGGGTCGGCAACCTTTACAATCAAAAGAGCCATTTTTGGCCAAAAAAGAAAAAAAAAAATTTGTCTGGAGCCTCAACCATTAAATTTAGTTTACTTATTTTTCGTGGAGACTTTTGTTCTTTGGATTTGGCATCCATAGCTAGCCTAGGGAGACTAAATTTAGAAGAAAATTTTTTTAATTTGGTGTATATGGTATACATTTTTATATCTGGAGAATGTGAGAATCATTTTAGGCCGACAACAGTGACGAATAAAAATTAAAATGCTAAAAGAGAAAATGATTATTCATGCGTTTTTTTTTTTCTTTCAAAGCCACAGGGAGCCACTGAAGAGGGGCAAACGAGCTGCATGTGGCTCTGGAGCTGCATGTTGCTGACCTCCGGTATAGTCTTGCGCAAAAATGACGTGTACACACAGCTGTCACATTTCATACATCAGTGGACTAATTTGCCTAAACTTCACAGGTTTAAAGAACATGGTGGAAACACAGACAATAATGGCTGGAAGGAGCCTTTTAGTTCCTTAAAAAGTAGTTCCTGGAATAAAACTTCAGGGTATTTTGGATCAAAATGCAGATTTTGATTCACTTACTGATCTTCTTGATTGAGATGGATGGAGATGTCATCTGACCCTGAGTCTTGGTCAGTCCCTTGTTCCTTATCAAACAGCCTGACTAGCAAAGCTAGGACACTCCCAAGCCAGCCCTGCATCCTTTCTGGCAGGGCAGGTCTCTGCAGGGATTTATCATTCCCACTGCAGGCACAGGGGATTTGACACAGGGTGTTTTGTGTGTGTGAGACAGAGAGAGACGGTGAGAGAGTGAGAGGGGAGGCAAGGAGAGAGAGCATGTGGCAGCCGTGGCTCAGCTGGTTAGGGAAGAGAGAAAGAGGCTGGAACAGATTCATCCCAAGGCTTGTTGCCCTACATGCCTTTACACACACATACACACACTGCTATGTATTCATTTGCTTATCTTTTGACAGTGTCTGAGTGTAGAACTGTCTTTTCTGTCTGGGAAACAGAGTCATCAGCCTGTGGGAGACACTGTCTGCTGCCTCAGATGATATAAGGCATTATCATCATCACTACCAGTATATGTGTGTAAATATCTCAGACTCCTGACAAGGGAATTTGCTTTTCTCTGAGACCTTTTTATGACTAAATCAGCTTGTAATTCATACACTATCATCTTGTTGGTCCTAGAAATGTTTTGCCAGCTAAACATAATCTAGTCTTCCCACCAACACACACACACACACACACACACACACACCTTTGATATAACAGCATGTATCACTCAATTGTGTTCTCTTGGGTTTCACTATATATACCTTTCTCTTCATTTTTACCCGTTTCTGTCTTTTAGTGTAAAATAAAACACTGTAAACAACAAGTAGCTTAGTACATCAACCTGTGTGGGACAGGCTCTGTTTTTATACAGCATGCCAAGAACTGCACTGTCATCATTTTGACAAATCTTAAACCTGCTGTTTTCTGCTTTGCACATTCGTTTGCTTAAGCCGGTCGAGTTGAAACATCTCCTGCAGTCTCATAGAGTTCAAGAACTATAATCCTGTATGCAGATATTCTGCTCGTTCCTTTTTATAAGTCTGCTATACTGCACCTTGTCTAAATATAGGACTGGATGTGCGCTCAACTACTCTTCTGTATCATGAAACAAAGTTAGAATACTACATAACAGACATGACACAGTAACATACACAGCTATTATATCATTTTTTGTATTTTATTATAGGTTAGTAGTGTTGCCTAATGGAAAAAGGCTTTGTGCGTTCTGTTGCTGTTTTTCAGTCTTGGAGTCTGTCAACAGTTTGTCAGTAGATGCAGTTAGCATAGAGTAGCTGGGGAGTTTTGAGGATGGGCCAAGGTTGTTGCAAGATTTATCATATCACTGTTCATTTATTGTGGCTTTTTAATAACATTTCACCACATTAAAAAAAAAAAAATACATCAACTACGTTTTATCTCATGTTTTCAAACATGTCAGAAAAGAAGAAAAAGAAATCAATATCAAAACCACTGTATTAAAAACTCTTGAATCTGGACTTTGCAGGAGCTCAGTGGTCAGAAAAATACGGACAGATGAAAAGTTCTGACACAGTAAACACAGCTCAAAGAAATGCTGACACATCTCAGTTCAATAGACAGTTGTTTTGGTTGCATGTGGAAGAATAAAATCTTCACTGTCTGGATTCACTGTATTACACATTCCGAACATTGTACGTGTGTGATCTGGCTCTCTCATCCATGGTTTACATGAGAACAAGACAAGATACGGTCAGTGGAGTCAGACCTGTGGGTTTTTTTAATGTTAAATAAAAATATGAAATCTAAAATAGTTAAAACCAATAAGCATCTGTTTACTTATACATGTTATATTGTGGGTTTGGTGGAACAGGATGCCATGACAAAACAGTTGAGGGGGTACTGTGGTCTAAAAAAAAGTCTGAGATCCACTGTCAGAGTATCAAACATGAGTGGTTTTGTCACTGAAAATACACTGAACAATATACACCATCACTCCTTTAAATCCTCTTCTCCTGTCTGAAGTAGGGATTAAGGAAGTAAAAACACAAAATAAACAGCAGCTAGCAGTTTCACTGTGGTAGCAAGAGCTAATTTTCATAGTACAGATGTAGTCACCTGTCAGTTGTATTTCAATTGCTTTATGTTTGCCTTACTTGATTTATGCATCATGTAGCTGTAAACAAACCTGACTTGCTATCTGTAGACACTCAGAAGTAAGACATTATGAATGTAGTTCCTTCCTTCATCTAGCTTATGCTGGAAATATACTTGCTTTTAATTACGCATTCGCATACACATCCCGACGCTTCATGGCTGCCTCGCGTATCCCGCGTCCATTTGGAGCGATGTTTGTGCGCGTCCTCAGAAATTAACGCTTCGCATACGCAAATGCAAACGCATGGTTAAACAGCAAGTATATCTTTAGCCTTACAGTTACCAGTCCTCTGAAACCAGCGTAATGTTCATTCACTTACTGTATGTATACTACTCAATAACAAGATGATAAGACTTCATTACAGATTTGCAACATTCATTCTTTGCACATTGTAATTAGTTCATTAGGTGCATCAGCGGGTGTAAGCTTCCTCTCTTGTAGGGGTACTAAGGAGTTCTTCTTAGCTGTCATTAGAAGTCATTTATGTATTATCTTTCTGTGCTTGTGCATATCGTTAAAGAATGCATGCTGCACCCCCTCCTTCTCTCATCTCTTGGGGGAATGGTAATTATGTTGCCAGTTAAGTGCTGGGAAAATGGATGCTCCAACAGTAACTCATTAATTCACTATAGATTCTGCCCCACAACATGCCTATTGTAGCCAAGTCCTCAGAAGGCTCGGGAATGCCATTGAGTGGGCTTGGCCTCTTGTTTTATGGCACCATGTGACTCTGCAGACCATGAGTTGTGGTTCAGAGTTGCGTAGTTTTAGAGATGTTGTGCAACTTGAAATTTGAAAGGCGTTAATGTTTTTTTACTTCTGTGTCAAAGATTCCAACTGCCTGCTTCCAGGTTTATGTTTGAGCATTCAAATGCTGCTACTCTTATCATCAAAATCATGTATAGTGTTTGCTGGTACATTGTGGCAGAGCAGACTCACTACATTTGTCCTTGCTGGTAGTAGCTAATTTTAGTCATCCTGTGTGTTTTGGAGGCCGGCAAACATGAGCAGACTGAAAGACCCCTTGCTGAATCACCCCTTTGTCTAACGTGTGTGTATGTGTGTGTGTGTTTGTGCCTGCTTACCCATGAGGTACCGTCACTTTTGCCACTGTCAAACCCAGCTTTAGTGGAAAGCATTATTTACAAACCCCAAGAATTCCAGTGTGTTGGTTTTTTAACATTGACAACACAACACAGACACTCCTCTAACCCTTTGAACCCTGTCCTGCTTGTCTTCTGTCCTTCAATAACCATTTATGCTCCTTGGTGTAGTATGTTGCAATAAAAAGTTTGGATTTCCATGGGCTATTTCATGCCAAGGCTAGCTGTAACTGCTGTTTATTTATAATTGAATACCAGGAAAAAACATCAAGGATCATGGGTGCTACAGCAACAAGATCGAGGTCCACAGGGGTGTAAATGTACCATCCTTACTTTTTTAGCTTTGTTTTGATGGTTAAATGTAACTGAGGCCTGTGTCTGAACAATATGACCTAAATAGGATTTAAAAACATCAGTTTATTTTATTTTCTTTGTCACGTTGCCTCACTTCTAACATGTAATTTTAGGGCTACAACTGATGATGATTTTCATTGTTGATTAATCTGTCAATTCTTCTTGATTAATCGATTTATTTTTTTGGTCTATGGAATATCAGAAAATGTTTTTTGTTTTTGTTTTTTTATAAGTTGATCAGTATTTCCCAAAGTCCAAGATGAGGTCTTTAAATGTCTTGTTTTCTCCACAATCCAAATATACTCAGTTTACTGTCTTACAGGATTAAAGAAACCAGAAAATCATTACATCTAAGAGGCTGAAATCAGAGAATTTAGTCTTTTTTTTCTATTTGATTATCAAAATAGTTGGTGATTAATTCAATAGTTGACAGCTAATCAATTATTTGATTAGTTAATTAATGTAGATTTTGGGCTTCTGTACAAGAATTTGGGTTATTTGCTTGGTTAAACTTACTGAGATGTCAAGGGTTGTTGTGCTAAATCAGACGAATGATACAGGATTTGTTAATGAGTAAATTTAGGTCAGCAAGAGATTCATAGAGTTGGTAGTTTGATAATTTTTTTGTTGTTGTCCAGCTTGGACTACAGCCTCTGAAGTACTTAATGAAATTCATCTCTTGTGACAAAATGTGTCCCAACATATGGCAACACACGGCTTCCGTTAATCATAGGCGGTTATTTACACTTCAGTAACTGAGATGAAACTTTATAAACCACATGGCAGTAATCACTGTAATTGCACTGCCAGACCATTAATATTTTTTCCCACCTTCACGGCCATTGATACTCATCACTGATACTTGTGTATTTTGGTTCTCTGATATTAAATTGGCCCAGTCTCAGTCTCTTTATATTATCCCATTATTGCTGTTGTGTTCAGTCTCTGGCCTGCTTTTATTTTACGCTCATTGTCACTGAGACAGAAGAAGGATAAAGTAAACAAAACGAAATCAAGAGGGAGATTGAGGCAGAAAGATCCAGAGAGTGAGGCGAGGAAAAGGTGAGGGAAACCGTTTGGAATGAGAAACAGGCAAGAGCTGGGCCTTGTCTCCTTATCTGCACATTCCTGTAGAGTGTGTGTGTGTGTGTGATGGGAGGGGTAGGGTGGGAATACTGATAGTTGTGTGTGTGGTGATTGGTTGAATCCAAAGGTTTCAGTTCTGGATCTCGTTATCATTCTCAGTGCCTTGGCTTACAGTCTGTTTCCACAGACACAGAAACAAAACACAAGTGTATCGTGTATGTGTTTATGCAAGTGCTCTTGTATGTTTTGTATGCACATGTGACAGTTCTCCAGAAACAACAGTGAATCACCTGTGTGTCTTCATAGCTTTTAGTAATTTCCCCTTCATATCAGTCCACGTCAGTATTGATACCAATAGATAAGCAAGTGTGAATCGCTGATAACGGAGAATGTTGGATATATTGGTCAGGCTCTACTCATGAAGCAATTTCCTCCCACAACTTTCTAATCAACAAAGAGCAGGAGTCAGCAACCTGTACTATCAGAATCTGCAGCTATTAAATTCTCCTTTTTCCCTTAAAACTTTGGCATTCACAGATACAGATATCTTAGGAAGTCTGAAAACTAGCAACCAGCAAAATTTAGAGGAAAAGATAGTATTAATTCAGTGTATAGGCTACATTTTTTTACAGTTGGAAAATTTAAAGGGACAGTTTGAGACATCGGGCATAGAGATGACTGCTTTCTCTTGAATATAAATGGACTAAATGGCACCAACAGATATGTTTGAAAAACTCAGCAGCAATGTATCCTTCCAGAAATCAAAATAATCCCCATACCTTGTTGTGAGAAGTTGCATCTAGGAGCTACTTTCTTTCTCCAGTAGAATCTACAGGAACTACTTTCTTTCTTTATGAATGTATTTTTCCGTTCCTTTAGCACCACAAGAAAGAGAAAAAGAAGACACCCCTTTCACCAATATCGTCAAAACTCTACAACTCTCACCAAAGAAAAAAGGATTAAAAAAACAAAGATGGATAAATAGCACTTCAGGCCAGGGGTAAATATGTATTTTGGATTTTGGGGTGAA
>JAJHUR010050119.1:914-21709 GCA_027495735.1 Lutjanus campechanus | reverse complement strand
TTCTTGTTATATGAAGGTTTTGAGTGTGTAGCTCATTATTGATCTGCCACAGTCAATAGACTAAACCACAGAAGAACAAAAACAGACTTCAGCTTGACAATACTCAGTATGGATCAGTATATCAGCCTTCTGTGTCACCACAACTTTCTCATAATATTAATCTCAGCACAGAACTAAAACATGATGTCTGACCTCACTAACAGAGGACTTTGCTAAAGTTCCCTTAAGAAACAAAAGTCTTTTGTGACTGCAGACTAAATTTAGTTCAAAAAAACGAAAATATGAACAAAAGGAATATATGTATATTTTGTACATAACTAATACTTCTATATACATTTATAGATGTTAGTTATATATTATCATGTATTATATTAAAATGTTAATTTAAAATATTAGAGCTACAATAGTAACAGAGAGGCAGGGGACTGACCTCAGAGTCTGTAGTCTACAGTGTGGACTCTCCAGAAAATCACACAGCAGCTTCACTCCTGAATCCTGCAGCTTGTTGGCACTCAGCTCCAGCTCTCTCAGATGGGAGGGGTTGGACTTCAGAGCTGAGGCCAGAGAAGCGCAGCCGATCTCTGTCAAACTGCAGCCCAACAATCTGAATAAAGAATAAACAACGAAGATAAAAATTCTATTTATAATCCAGTCAGATGTGTTCAGGTTTTAAATGTGTGGCTCGACATTACTATATCCTAATCCAGTGATTCCCACACTTTTCCCAGTATGCCCCCCTTTTGGAAGCCAACAAAAGTTCAAGCCCCCCACTACAAACTGTTCAATCAATTGTTAACAATAATTGGGGATGGAACTGATAAAAAAAAGTTAAATTGTAGCAAAATAAAGGTCATCTGGATAGAAACAGCAAACTCATTTGTTTATTCCCCCCTAGATCATATTCATTCAGCTTTCGCGCCCCCCTTGCAGTGGCTCTGTGCCTAATCAATGACATTTCCCTAAAATGGGTAGAGTGACTTTGTCATTGTGTTATTGTAGATCATCATAATGTCAGCTTCCTCTCTCCAGCTTTTGACAGGAAGGATCATCAAATGCTGACGTGTCACCTCTCATTAATGAAAGATCAGATATGATGTTTCACAGTCTATCTCTGTGCTGGTTTAGTGTGTGTGTGTGTGTGTGTGTGTGTGTGGAGAGAGAGAGAGGCTTAATGTCTATGTTCCTGTAAAATACTGTGTTCTGAAAATTATGTATAAAAACACATCCCAAAAGAGCTGTTGTGATTTGTGCTCAGACAAACCCAGAAAACAAGAGAACTGAAGGAAATTTAAAACTTCCTTTGTGGATTTAATTTTGGTAGATATACACTGTACAAGAGCAAAATACATGAACTGACCCCAGAGTCTCCAGTCTACAGTGTGGACTCTCCAGTCCAGCCGACAGCAGTTTCACTCCTGAATCCTGCAGGTCGTTGTCAGTCAGGTCCAGCTCTCTCAGATGGGAGGGGTTGGACCTCAGAGCTGAGGCCACGACTTCACAGTGACTTTCTGAGAGTCCACAGAAATAAAATCTGTGGTGACAAAGAATATCAAAAACAACAACAATAAATAAATAAATAAAATCTGTCACTTTATTATGGATATAGACCTTTGCACCATGAAGCACATGAACATGAGCGACTGTGTTTGTTTAACTTTATTTTAGATTTATGTTCAATAACCTGTGAAATCACTGTAGACTGTAACTGCACTCGTATAAATCTATCTCAGTCATGTGTTTGTGTGTATTTTATGTATCTTTAATAAATCTTGTTTCTCCATGTGCTTCTCACCTCCTAGTAAATTGATTTAATTACTCCTATTGAATTAATAGTATGATTAGTACTAAAAACTGAATTATTATAATTTATGGATGATTTAGTTTAGTTGGAGTTCAGCAGTTTAAAATATCATTTGTTCTCTGAACCTGGTGATGACAAAAATCCTCCAGTGAACTGAACCTACTGAGGTCTCCTTCACTGGCAGAATTGACTTGGAGGACGTCCCAGGAGCTGACTGGAGCTGCTGTCTGCAGCAGACACAGAAAGACGTTGCTGCAGTCGTGTGTGGCACACACGCACACACCCCATCACTTACACACTTACCGAGCCTTTCTGCAGTTCCTCACAGCTGGAATCAGTCTCCATCCTCCCTCACGTGTTGTCATGTACTTCCACAGGTCCAACTCATCCAGAACCTCCTCTGATATCTGCACCATGTAGGCCAGAGCTGAGCAGTGGATCTCAGAAAGTTTCCTCTTTGATCTGTTCTCTGACTTCAGGAACTCTTGGATGTCCTGATGTACTGAGCGGTCGTTCATCTCCGTCAGACAGTGGAAGATGTTGATGCTTCTGTCAGGAGATATAATTTTTTCACTTCTGATCTTCTTCAGGTTGTTGATTGCTCTCTGGATGATTTCTGGACTGTTGTCTGTCCGACCCAGCAGGCCTCCTAAGAGTCTCTGGTTGGACTCCAGAGAGAGGCCATGAAGGAAGCGGATAAACAGGTCCAGGTGGCCATTTTTACTTTTGAGAGATTTCACCATGGCTACCCACAGGCAGTCATCTAGGGATGGGAAATGGTCATCATCTCTGGTATTATCCTTCCCCTCATCTGCATCATTATAATAATAATCATCATCCTCCTCCTCCTCCTCCTCCTCCTCCTCATCACCATCATCATAATAATAATCCTCATCATAATCATCTCCCAGGAAATCCTCCAGTACCTGTGTGTTCCTGCTGGTGTAACAGTGGAACATGTAGACTGCAGCCAGAAACTCCTGAATGCTCAGATGAACAAAGCAGTAGACCGTTTTCTGGAGGATCACACACTCTCTTTTGAAGATCTCTGTACAAACTCCTAAACACTGAGCCTCTGTGACATCCAGACCGCACCGCTCCAGGTCTTCTTGGTAGAACATGATGTTTCCTTCCACCAGCTGTTCAAACGCCAGCCTCCCGAGCTTCAGAAGAACTTCCCTGTCAGCCTCCGTCAGCTCCTGTGGACTCGTCTCATGTCCCTCATTGCACTTCTGCTTATTCCTCATTATCTGAACCAGCAGGAAGTGTGCGTACAGGTCAGTCAGGGTCTTGGGCAGCTCTCCTCTCTGGTCTGTGTTCACCAGGTGCTCCAGAACTGTAGCAGTGATCCAGCAGAAGACTGGGATCAGACACATGATGTGGAGGTTCGTGGATGTCTTGATGTGTGAGATGATTCTGCTGGACAGATCGTCATCGCTGAACCTCCTCCTGAAGTACTCCTCCTTCTGGACGTCAGTGAAGCCTCGTACTTCTGTTACCCTGTCAACACATGAAGGAGGGATCTGATTGGCTGCTGCAGGTCTGGAAGTTATCCAGACGAGAGCCGAGGGGAGCAGATTCCCCTTGATGAGGTTTGTCAGCAGCACATGGACTGATGACTTCTGTGTGACATCAGACACAACCTCACTGTTGTTGAAATCCAATGAAAGTCTGCTTTCATCCAGGCCGTCAAAGATGAAAAGAAGTTTACAGCCAGCGAGCTTCTCTGCTGTGACCTTCTGTAATGTTGGATGGAAAACATGGAGCAGCCTGAGAAGACTGTACTGCTCATCTTTGATCAAGTTCAGCTCCCTGAACGACAGCAGAATCAGCAGACTGACATCTTGGTTTTCCAAACCCTCTGCCCAGTCCAGAGTGAACTTCTGCACTGTGAAGGTTTTGCCAACGCCAGCGACGCCGTTGGTCAGAACGACTCTGACGTGTCTCTGCTGGTCAGGTTGTTGGTCGGGTAGAGCTTTAAAGATGTCTCGGCACTTGATTGGAGTGTCATGGAGAGTCTTCCTCTTGGAAGTTGTCTCCAGCTGCCTCACCTCATGTTGGGTATTAACCTCTTCACTCTGTCTCTCTGTGATGTAGAGCTCAGTGTAGATCCTGTTGAGGAGGGTTTCACTTCCTGATTCATCAGTTCCTTCACTCACACGTTCACATCTCCTCCTCAGACTGATCTTATGTTCATCTGAAACCTCCTGCAGACCACCGCCCACTAAAGGTGTGAGACAAAACAAAGACAATCTGTTGGTATTTTCATTCCCAATTAAAAAAACAAAACAATGTAAGAATATATAAAGAACTAAAGGTTATATAGTCAAGTTTCAAGGAGACATCAGATATTCTCCCATTTTCTATGACTTCCTTTGGCTGTGTGTTGGTGTTTGGGAGGCACAATATGGATTTTTTTCAGCCGATAACAATTAATCATTTGATCTTCATGGCTGATACCAATAAGATAATCGATCATTTCATATGTTTTTGTATTTTAAAAAGAAGTTCATAACCTGTAATTTGTTCACACCAGGCTTCAGAAGGACTCAGATAAAACATAAAACAATTTAACAAATATACTCCAGCTTTTATGGAGCATGTTGTCTAAGAATTCAATTTAAATGCTCAAACATAATCTGTCAAATCATATTATTATTATTATTAGGTTGAGTATCAGTATGACCAATGATATCAGCCGATATTCAGCATTTTTCCAATTATCAGAATCGGCCGTTTTTTTTCTTTGACAGACAATAAAATAAATTCCTTTAAAATGCATGACTTTGGCTCTGTCTGAGGTCACCACTCTGGGCTCTGTAGCAATGTCCCGCCCACAGCTCCCATTGATTAGCTACACAACACGAGTGATAGTCAATCAACACTGAGGCCTTTACATGCCATTGATGAGACAGCATCCATGGGATACATATGGATATTGTTTTTAGCTGCCACTCAACAAAACAACTCGACCGTTTGTTGTCCTGGATCCACAGTGGTGGAACAAGCTCCCACTGATGTCAGGACAGCAGAAATTACAAATCCTCAGCCTGAAACTCTAAAACTAAATGCAGCACTTGAAGCCATTAAACTTATTCGATGAAGTTGATGCACCTGCATGATTCTTGGTTCACATTGTTGTAAAAATATGGTTTGATTGTCTCTAAATAAATGTAATGAAATGTAGCAGGTTACATTTTTAAGAAGTACAGATGTGCGTCTTACTTCTGGATGGTTGTCCACACTGGGGACAGGAGGAGCGTCCTGATGAACCGGACTCGTCCCAGTATGACGTGATGCACTGTCTGCAGAACCAGTGTCCACAGCTGGTAGAGACCTTCAGGACGTCCTGACACAAAACACAGCAGGACGGCTGCTCCTCCACAGAAACATAACTCTCTCTGTGAAGACATTTCTACATATTACTAAAATCATTTGTTGATTGTTTGTGTGCTTTTTACACATTTACATTGCCTCAGGAGCCTTTCTTTAAGCCACAGCTTGAAGAGTTCAAGAATAGAGTGGCTTGCCTGTAGAAGACTTGACTACAATGGCCTCTGCTGCCATGTCATCAACATTCCAGGTATCCTGTGCTGTCACCTTGCCCCTGCTTGTAAATGCAGATACTGTGTAAATTTAAATTGCAAATTTATTCAGTAATCTTACAGTACAAGAAATATAAATGGTACATACAGTACAAACAAGGTAGTGGCTGAAAAGGCATAGACAGAAGCATAATGCTTATAGATGCCTATCCTACATACTTATCATTTTAAGCTACCCTCCCCAAAATAACACCAGGGACAAAAGAAAATTTAAAAAATAGCAATAACGATAACAAAGAAACAAATCATTTACATTTATAACCCTCAAAAATAGCATTATAAACCATTATTTTGAAGCTCAAGAGCGAATTACACATTCTTATATTTTTATTAGCATTATTCCATAATTTGACCCCAACAATAGAAATACATCTCCTTTTAATTTCTTTTTTTGCTTTTTGTACAGTGAACTTAGAGACATCTCTCAAATCATATTTGGACTCCTGTTCTGAGAAAAATATTTGGACACAGTCAGGGAGTAGCTTTGCATTATTTTATAATATACCAAGTCATTAAATTTCATAGCATGAGATTTTATAAACAGTGGATTAGTGTGATCACAGTAACCAGCCTTATTGATGATATGTATGGCTCGCTTTTGTAATATGACTATTGAGTTTATAGTCATTTTAAAAGTTGACCCCCACAATTCCACACAATAAGACATATAAGGAACTATAAGTGAGCAATAAATTATATACAAAGCTTTATAATTTAATATATCTTTAGATTTATACAGGATTGCTAAGGACTTTGAAATCTTTCCTTTAATATATTCAATATGTTGTTTCCATTTTAACTTCTGATCCATAACAACCCCTAGGAATTTTATCTCAGACACTCTTTCAATTTCAGCATCATGTATTTTTAGTTTAATATCCCCATCAGTTTCTATTCAATTTCCAAAAATCATAAATTTAGTTTTCACAACCAGACACAGCCAGTAAATGTATGGAACACAGGAACCTCATAGTTTGGACAGTCAGGTATGTATCTGACTGCCACAGACAGCTCCTCAGTATCCAGCTCTGACACATGCACAATGGCTGGGACCACAACATCTGTGTCCACGGTGTGCAGGGTGGCAATTATAATCCCTTTAGTTATAAACAATATAGCTGTACCCCAGACAGCGAGGTCCAAATACTAGATGGGTCAGCAGTCATTAACAGACCTTCAATGACTTTTCCAGCAAGATCTTCATACGTTATATCATAGACAGATACATACCTGGCGTCCTATGAGTTTGCCAAATCTCTGGATCCTAACAAATCCAAGGCCCTTCCTGTGTTCTATGCCTTATCTGACTGTGACACAGTATTTGCATTTGCAACCAGTGTGTGTGCAGTAAGTGTAACCAGGGGTGTAGGTGAGTGAGTCAGGAAAAGGAGAAAACCAAGATGAACAGATTAAAGTAGTGACTAATCACTAAAATAAAGAGGAGAAGTAAAATAAAAATGGTGAAATAAGAAATAACCCACTAGAATTAGGGTAATTGTAATACAATGTTATATTTATTGTATTATTCATAAAATCCCAACACACCACAAAATGACAACAAATCCTACCCCAACCAGCTCCAACAGACTGGGGTTGTCATGGTTTGTGTTTTGCTGTTCACTTCCTGTTTTATTTTGTAGTCTTGGTCTTCCTTCATGTGTCTTGTCTTTACTTCCTGTCTTTGTTGTTTTCCCGCCCTTTGGATTGTCATTTGTTTCACCTGGTTGTCCACCTGTGTTTGATTAGTTCTGTGTGCATTTAGTCCCTGTGTTTCTCTGTTTCTTTGTCAGTTCGTCATGTTTCACTTGGTGTAAGTACTTGTGCATTCTCCGTGTTTCTTTGGTGTTAGTTCTTGTCCTTTCCCTGTGTAACTCCCAGTGTTTTTTGGTGTCTCTCCCTCCTTGGATTTTTACCATTTTGGTTTTTGGATTTTGCCTGGTTTTTGTGTTTGTCTTTTGGATCCCTTTGTTCTCGGAAGCTTGTGTTTTAGTTATCTTTTGTTTTGGATTAAATCAGACTTTTGAACTCTACCATCTGCTTTTGGTCTGCATTTTGGGTCCACCATTTGTGTTTTGGTAGTGACTTTACACCTACACCTGACAGGGGTTAGATGGACCCAAGCAACTGGAGACCAATGTGTCCAACTCTCCACAGGCAAGCCAGCCCATTTTTGAATCTTTAAACTACGGCTGCAAGAAAGGCTGCCGGCAGCACAGCAAATGCAAAAACACTCCACTCCCTCATTCTACCATGATATGCAAATCTGCAAGTGCAAACTTCCTGGTAAATATTATTGCTTGTTCTCACTGGTGGAGTTTATTGCAGAAAATTTACATTTGGATCTGAGTAAGACTACAGTTACATGATACCTGTGTGTTTATGTTTCCATAGCTATATCTTTGTTTGTGGAAAAAGTGTTGTTACAATTGTACAGGTTTTCCGATGAAACCACTTTCCCTGAGTGCTCCATAACAAGTGCTTTCTTAATGAAACTACATGTGTAGGCTACCTCAGAGGATTACTGATACCCCTAAATGTGGATTGTGATATACTGTAGAGTCATTGTGTTGCTAGCACAGTTTTGGGAATTTTTGTATTTGATATTGTATTTTTAATACGATGTTGTTCTGGTCATTTTACTGTTCATACTTGCTGTATTGTCAGGGTTAGACAAAGAAATAGGCAGGAGAATTAAACTTTTTAAACAGTAAAAAACGTGCATGTAACAGAGGTGATATTATAAAGTCTAGCCTAGGTTCTTAGATACTTTGATTTCCTTTCCACATGCCGCTGAATTCACAATTAACTATTCACTTGATGTTGTATATGGCATATGTAATCCTTGACCATCAAAACACAAACCATACACAGCTTGAGTGTATTGGTTTGGATAGGCTATGTGTGAATATAGAATATAAAAATATTTTTTAAATACAGTTTAAAAGCATTTGTTTTCCTACTGTTGTATTCACTTTTCATGTTCTTCACAGCCGTAGCAGCAGTACATATGACACATTGTTTGTCACAATAAATATGTTTACCCCTATATGAAAGGCTAGTTACTGAAAATTCTGTTTTCTCTGATTTGAGGGATAGTGAAGATATTCCATCACAGCAAGTGTGTTATGATGAGAATTTGTCAAGTGAGCAGTTCTTTTTTTGTCTTTTTGGGAATAACGTGGGTTATATTTGAAAATATAATGGCAGTAACCTGCAAAATCTTATGTTACTACTCCCCCCAACTAACTCACTGAATGAGTTAGTTCTCAGTTCTCTTACTTTGTGTTTGAGGGTCCAGGTTCATGACTGAAGTATGGAGGAAGGAATTTGGAGCTGACACTCTTCAGAGACACACAGCTGGACACCGGAGACTCTGCTCTGTCCTCCACACGAACGCTCATCTTCAGATCTGAAATCAGTCTGAGAGGAGAAACGGGAGCACCGACTGTGAGCTCAGAGCACAAGAAACCAGAAAAAAGTTTGTTCAGCAGTCAAACAAAGGACAGAAACACACACAGAGACCACAGACTATAATAAAACAGCTCAGTTTCCTGTGGTTGTTTTCTCAGGTTACAGCAGGTTTAATGTGAATTATTCAGACAATCATGACTTTGTGTCTACAGCTGAATCATATATTCAGTTCATTTCTAACATTTCTTTCCTCTACAGACCACAGGGAGAAAACTGATTCAGACACTTTGACAGTAAAATAATAAATATGTTGTATTTACACTCACCCTGCCTCTGCTTTCAGTTCTTCTCCTTCTGCTCTGATCTGCCGACACAAAATGAAGCCTGAACGCTCTGACTGAACACTTTCACTTTCAGGGTTCCTCCTTGTTCTCATGCAGGCTACCTGGATCACCTGCTCTGTGTTGCTCCTCCCCTCGTGTGTGTGTGTAGGTGTGTAGGTGTGTGTAGGTGTGTAGGTGTGTGCAAAGTTCATTTATGTATCATTCATTTATTTCTTTTTTGCTCACAAAAACAAAAGTTATATACACATTATACACAGTAAATTAGTGAATAAATAATAAGTCAGAAACAAATAATTTGACATTTTGAAAACTGTGCAGAAATGCCTTTTCTGGGAGCATACTGCATTTGGGTGCTGAACACACCCGTGACACAACTTGGAATTAGAACATCTTTAAAACTCCTGGCTGACTGTCAAAGTCTCTAAATGTAAAGAGATGTTGTTCTGCTCAGACCTGGGGCCTTCCTCAACACCAACTGCCCTAAGTCTGGACTTGGTAAATTCAATTTGGTAGTACAATCTCTGAGGACGTGGTGCAGTCGTTCTGCAAATAGAAAAGCAGCGTACTTGATGAGGTCACTGTCTCAGCTCGTCTTGACATGTCTACTTGGTTTCACTGTGATGTAAATTTACAAAAAAAAAAAGGGAGAAACATAACCCTGCATCTTTTTGTTTTCATTTTAAAAATATCAACATGTTTGAAGCCTACATATAAAGTCAGTGTGGTGGTGAAAAGTAAATGAATGAAAAACAAAACTAGACATCAGAGAAGAAGCCAGACGATGGACAGACGTGCTGTAGCTGAAGCATTATTGCTTCATTATCCTTTTTTGTTGATCGATTATTAAATTGATTGCCAACTATTTTGATAATTAACAGGAAAAGGAGAAGGAAAAAAGTCAATTCTATGATTTCAGCTGCTCCACACCTCATTAACATTCACTTCGCTGTTTTAATTAATTTGCTTTTGTTAAATGAATGACTCTCAAAACCTGAACACATGAAACCAAAATTGTCTGCATGCTCACATATGACTGTTAGGGTGATAATGTTTGTTTCGGTAGATTTACAGTGTATGTGATCAATTGTAAAACATCCTACAGTCTTTGCATGTCTGAACTCCTGAATGTTCACTTTTGTTTGCTTGGTAAACTTCTAGTAATGTGTGTGTTTTTATTTTTTTTTTTGGTTGGTTCTTCCTGAGTTTGGACACAATGACTGAAAGGAGCCACTAGAGGGAGCTACAGTCCAGATGAACACATCAGTCCATCACATCGTGTTGTCTTGTCTCTCTGCTGTCCTGCTGCTGCTCATGTCACCAGATTTTACAGACATACTAAAGTGTCTGTGCTGTATGTTTCTGTCATTCATCATTAATTTACTATTAAATCAATCCTTTCTGTTCTTGTTGCACAGTGTTGGTTAATATATGCACACGTATTAGTGTTTAGTGTGAAAATAAACACACGAGATGCTTGCTCACCCAAATTAAAATGTATAAATAAAGTCTTTCTGAGCCTAGTTGGTATCAAAGACTGGAGAAAATCTGAGTTTATTGATGTAAACTGTAATATGGAGATGTTTGCTTACCCACATTAGAATAAATAAATATATTAAAAAAAGTGCTGTCAGGACCTAGTCAGTGTAAAAGAGGGAGGAAACACACTAACTTTTGGTTGCTTGTAACTCACAAACAAAACATTACATTGTTTGTGAGCTAGCTAAAAAAGTTGACTGACTCAAGGTGGCTCAGCAGAGAAACTAATTCAACGTTCTTCGAGGAACTTGATTATTTCACTCCGTCCATCTCAAAAAGGCTATTTTTAAAAGTTTAACCTTTGGAGTTTTGGTGCAACACAATAAAGTTTAATCTAAGTTTAGAGTTGAAATTAAACTGAAGTTTAAAGAGAGGTTTAAATGAAATCTTTCTTGATTTTAAGCTAGTTTGATGCAGCATTATTTCAAGTTAAACCATGATTTTAATCAGCTTTAAAAATGATTCCTTGTTGGTGTAACCCAGCCATTGAGTAAAAACTAAATTGAGGTTTAAAAAGAAGTTTGAATTTGATATTTCTTAATTATTAGTTTAAATGCTGAATATGGGATTCGCCGTCTGTGAGCCCTGCCACCTCATGCCATAAATAGATGAGAATAGATTATGACTTCAGGTGTTTTCTGTAACGTACGTTCAAAAAATATTGTTTATGGTGTTCAGCCAGAGCTGATGGTTAATTTTCTCTGTATACCTTTTAGAAATCTAGTGTAAAGTTGAGTGTAAAAGTGTAGTCATATATGTTACATTAATTTCTCATACTTAAATTACCATGATTACAGTATCTTATAATGTCTTACATTCAAGTCAAGCGTTTTTGTTAGTTTATTCATGTTTTATTTTGTAGTCCCGGTCTTCCCTCATGAGTCTTTACTTCCAGTGTTTTGACCTGTGCCTGATAAGTTCCTTGCCTATGGTCAGTATGTTTCTCTGTTTCTGTGTCAGTTCGTCATCGCTCTTGTGTGTCATCCCTTGTACAACTGCTTTCAGTTTCATTTGGTGGACTTTGGATTTGTTTTCATGGACTTTGTGTTCCTCATTTTGCCCTGTTTGGTTTTGTTTGTTTTTTGGACTCTAAGCTTTTTGTCCGTTCATTTTCTTTATTAAAGACATTGGAACTGTTTCTGCTTCGTCTGCATTTTTGGGTTTGTTTTATTTTGACACACCAGGACATCAAGTCAGATTTTATTTGTATAGCCCAAAATCACAATTTGCCTCAGGGGGCTTTGCAATCTGTACAGTGTGCAACACCCCCTGTCCCTTAAACCCTCCAAACAGTAATGGAAAACTCCTCCAAAAAACTCTCTTAACAAGAAAAAAATGGAAGAAACTTCAGGGAGAGCCACAGAGGAGGGATCCCCCTCCCAGGATGGACAGATGTAGAATTGTTTGAGTGGCCAGTGCCCCGCCCCCCAAAAGCCCCACCACCACCCCTCTAGAAACGCCCCTGCAGGATTCCCACACTGTAAAGGTTAGCAGGCTGACTCCCACTGGGTCCAGTACAAATGATAATATATCACCTGTTAAATTGTACAGCTTGAACTTTAGTAAAATGTTAAATAAGTTTTTTTTTTTTTTTTTTTTTTTTTTACGCTGTCAGGTGTTGTGCTACATGTCATTTGTATACCTAATAGTATGAGTTAAAGGTTAATAAGATAACATCAAATAATATGAATCCTTCCTTCATGACTGGTGTTTCTTGTCCCATATCCAAATGCTTCCTGTTTTTGCAGATTATTTGTGGAATGTATTTGTCAAACAGAACTATACAGTAAAACCGTCCTTGTGTATTTTGCAGTTACATCCTCTCAGGTGTTCCGTATAGGCAGGGTTGAAGCTGTAAGGCTGTAATTAGGTGGATAGTTTTTCTTAATTACAGCATATTGCATCCTCTTGTTATTTGTGACAAAGGGGATTACGGCAGGCCTGTTAGCTGTGCGCATGCTCAGTTTGCTCCATCCCTCCTGCGACCCCCCCTCCTATCCGCGCGCAACCTCGTCTCACGGTTGAGCTGAGGACCGCTGTCAAGTACCGAGACGGGAAATACAAGACTTCCTTTTCATACCTTCACAATAAGATGTACCTATTGAAGCGTTTGTCAACGTGTGCACAAAAACACACAAACTCAGCAAACAAATACTTTAGAATGATTTATTTTTATTTAAAAATGATTTTATGCCTTTACATTATCTCGCTTATTACGTGGTTATGTACCAAACAAATCTATATTTTGACATGAAATATAAATTTAAAAAATGATTTTAGTTATTTACAGTAACAATGATTTTATTGTTCCTCCAGAGTCTATGATCAGAGCTGTATCCATAGCAACGGTCTGTTCTTCATAGCAACGTTCTGTTCTTCATAGCAACGGTCTGCTATACAGAAATAACCAGTCTAAATACTTGAGTACTGAAAATCTGTACTCAAGTACAAGTACTGTTACATTGCTAAAATATTACTCAATTACAAGTAAAAATACTGGTGTTAGAAATATACTTTAGTAAAAGGACAAAGTATTTGTCTTAATGACTCAGAGTGTTAGTTACTTTTAACCGCTGATGTCACAATCACATCATACAATACAAATTTTGTCAATCAATAGTTGAAAACACAATCAATTAATCATTAATAATTTATAAGATACAAAGCATGTTTTTTTTTCCAAATTTTCAGTTGTTTCTGTTTTGTTTTTTTTGTCATTTCTTTCCTAATTTTAAGTCCAAGTTTAATTTTCCTTATTCAACAAACGGCTCCACCGGACAAAACAATGTCAAAATATTATATGACTATCTATGAATACTATTTTTAATTGGTTAAATTCTTAATGGCAATTAATCGGTTAATCGATTTGTTTTGTTTTTCAGTCGCATGTCATTGTTTTCATTGACCTGCTTGTGATCAGATTGCAAATACGGACGAAAGGTTTGGATATTAGCCTAATTCAAATTGTACTCAGTAGTCAACTATAATTTTAAAAGCAGATCAGCTTGTAATGCATACTTAAGTAAGAGTAAAATCTTGAATAGTACATGTACCCCAAAAAACTATGTAATTACAGTAATTTGAGTATCTGTAATTAGTTCCAGTTCCAGCCCTGGAAATAACAGACCTTAGGATGCTGTAATTGACCAATCAGAATTGATTATTTAACAAAACCATTTAATAAAGTCATTTGATCCATTTTTTTAATGTGAAAAAATAATTGGTTAAAAACGCTCTAAATAAATATGTTTATTTTGAAGGCAGGAGGTCAGAACTTCCTGTTTTGGTGCAGGTGCGGTGCAGCTTGCCGCTGTTGGGGTGAGGAGGAGGAGGAGGAGGAGGAGGAGAGAGGAGCTCCGCCAGCGGACCAGGGAGAGAGAGCGTGGTGAGGAATCCCAGCAGCCCCAGGAGAGTGAGAGCCGGACCGGCTGGACCCCCGGAGGAGGACCCGAGAGAGAACCGCGTTGCCACGGGAGAGGCCTCAGTTCAGGTAACCGCCGCCGTGAAACAAACCGGTTCATACTGCTTGCCGAGCGGCCGGGCAGGTGCTGTGAGCCGCTGCCGGAGATGGAGACAGGCGGCGGTCTGCGAGCCGCACGAAGCCGCTTGTTGTGTCTCAAGAGAGCCGATATCCTGCTACTGACTTACCGTAGTCCTGTGATTTATACGGCCTCTGTCCGGGGCTGCTGAGCCGATCACAGGAGGTGAAGGTGGGGGTGAGAGGGAATATTTATCAAACCACCGAGTTGGACCGGTGTGAAACGGGCTGCACGTTTTTACTTTGCGCAAAAATAGCGGCATTTATCAGATATCAGAGCTGCTGTTTACTGTTTCTGTTTGTCTGCAGCTGGTTGACATATGAAGAATGAATGGGCGTTAATGGGAAGTTTAAGTATAACGTTTCATTTGTATTTTATTTCATAATTATGATAAAGCCACAGTTGATATAATCCATATGGGAGCCATATCTGAGAATCAGTGTTGCATTCAGGAGCAGGCTAGTTTGGTGACATAAAACAAGATATCACTCTGACTGAAAACACCAATACTAGTGATCAATAACGCCCCCCTGCTCCTTCTTCTAAGTTCAAAAAGGGACTTATTTTGTGTCATGTTTTGGACGCCTTTACTGCGTCTGTCTGATGCTGTGGAGCCTGTTTTCCTCTGCATGAGCAGCAATAAATTAATAATTTCAGAAGTGTATTGTTCTGCAGAGCTCCAAGAGGGGAATGAATGCACATTAATAGTCTATGCCCATGTGTCAGCTCCCAGTTTAGGCTACTTGCCAGGTATAATGGTCTGAAAAGTGGAGTCTTGGGACTCTCAGCAGGTCTTATAGGGGTTTATACTGAGTCTAAAATCACTAGAACTTTAAACAGTGGATTATTTAATAAAATATTTGACTCTAACGACTGTCATCTCCACATATGCACTGTGGAATGATATATAGTACAATTTAACACTAAAGTAAGAGCAATTATTGTCCCATATAGATCTCTGTTATCAAATAGAGGTCCAACAGTGGGTCAGAACTGATCAGCATTTCCATCCCTCAACCACAGTGCACTTACGTTAAGATAAAGAATATTTATAGTTTATGCCTAATATGTACCACATCTGCATTATTGGTCAATAGAGAGGAAAAAAACAATATCCCACGTGATTGAACCACAAGAAAAATCAATGCAGTGCTGCTGTCACAATTAAATGTGACTCCAATAATGAGTGCATAGCAACCTTCTATCTTATTGTAGCCTACAGAGTCAGAGCTGCACAATGAATTAAAGTATCATCAAACCTGCGAGGAAGAAAGTGTAAGAAGAAGCTGCAATTTTTTTGATAAAGGATACATCTGTGAAAAAAACAGTGTTATAATGAAGTACTGTAGTGCTGCAGAGATGTCCTGAACTAGATGTTTAAATACAGACCCCAGTTCTTCAGTGAAAATGAAAATTATGCTACAAAATGGGGAGCTGTAATCAAATATGAATTGCTTACAACATTAATTGCCAAGTATTTTGTTGATCGATCAATCAGTTTGAGTATTTTCTTTTAAGAAGAAAAAGTCAAATTTCTCAGATGTCAGCTACTTAAATGTAAATATTTCCTGGTTTGTTTACTCCTCTTTGACAGTAAACTGAATATCTTTGAGTTGTGGACAAGACAAGACATTTGAGGATGTCATCTTGGACCTTGCAATTTTCTGATATTTTAGAGACCAAACAACTAATTGATAAATTGAGAAAATAACTGACAGATAAATTGACACTGAAAATGTTGTGTGGTGGCTCTCATTTGAGATAATGAAGCATAATAAAGCACTGTAGAGCTGCAGAGATGTCCTTAAAAACACGTTTGTTTGGTTCAGACTCCAACAAACGTCACATCATCACGATTTTAATAATTTGTTTTCAGTGAAAATGATAATTATGATACAAAAATGACCATCCCCACTAATTGTGAATCATATTATAATAGCAATATCCGTCAAAACGAATGCAGTAGGACTCTTTTCACCATATTGTGCACCCCTGAATAAAAATTTATTATTTGTTGTTTGGTCAGCTCATTGCTAATGAGATCTGTTCTCTCTCACATAAACTAATCTGATCTCACAGCGGGTGATAATGCCATTCAAACGCACGAGAGATTGTGTGCTAACAGGAATTATGTGCAACAGAGTGACAAATTGCAGAAGCTGCAAATTTCTTTGATAAAGAAAAAATGTTTGACAAAACAACATTATAATGAAGTACTGCGGTGATGTCCTGACCTGCAGATGTTTGGTTCAGTCCCCAACAAATGTCACATCATCATAATTTGAATGTTTTTTTTTCAGCTGAAATAAAAATTTTGATACAAAAATGAATTGACAAACATATCACAATTGCAGTATCTGTCAAAATAATCACAGTAGGATTATTTTCACCATGTCTTGCAGCCCTAAATAAAATGGTTTATAATTTGGTATTTGGTCAGCCCATTGCTAATTAGATCTGTTCTCCCTCATATAAACAAATCTGATCTCACAGCAGGTGGTAATGGCATTCAAATGCACATGAGAGATCGCGTGCTAACAGGAATTAAGTGCAACTGAGAGACAAGTGTAATGTCCAACTTGCAGAAGCTTTAATTTTTTGAGAAAGTACAAATTGTTGACTAAACAGTATTATAATGAAGTACATTAGTGCTGCAGAGAAGTCCTAACCTACTAATCTTGTTCTCCAGATGTAGGAAAACATGTTTTTTTTGGTTCAGACCCCAACAAATGTGACATAATCATGATTTAATCTTAGTTTTTAGTGAAAATGAAAATTCTGATACAAAAATGATCACCCCCACTAATTGTGAATTCTATTGCAATTGTAATTATCGCAATAGAATTTTTTTTTTTAACCATGGGGTGCACTCCTAAATAAAAATGATTTATAATTTTGTATTTGGACAGTGTGTGTGATTGGATCTTCTCCCCCTCACATTAACAAATCTCAGTGATATTAATGCCATTCAGATTCATGTGAGATGGTTTCCTCTCATGAGTTAAAGTGAAGAAATGAAGCCGGGAGGACTTGTAAACAGAGGAAAGTGACTTTCAGTGCCAGTGTCGTATGTCAGGGCCGAGCCTAAAGCAGCTGGCAGCAGGAGAAGATACTGCAGAGAGGAGATCACGATGCTGGGAGGAGGATAGGAGGCTGGGATAGCCCTCCTCCTCCCTGATGCAGGAGGGGGGGAGATGGATGAGGGATGGTCTCGCTCACCCCTCCCTCCTTCTCTCCCTCTCTCATTCCTCCCACTCTGTCTTTCTCTATGTCTCTCTCTCTCTCCATGGTATACTGGTGCATTACTGCTCACTGTTCACTTCTGAGTGTAATCAGTCTGTCAGCAGAAGCAGACTCAATCAGTCACTCCCCCACCAACACCAACACCAACCCCTGAACACACTCCTCCCTGATCCATGACCACAACACTGCCAGAATCTGCTGCTGCCTGCTGGGATCATTAACGAGGCGATGCTCAGTTTGGTGAACAGTTATAATCTAATCACATTTTCCTTGACAACAAATCGCTGTAATATTTGTTTGGCGACTCAAAGAGTCGACCTGGTTCCTTTTGTTCCTGGCGTCATTATTACAGCCTCTAATATTCATGTACTTTGTCTGAGCTCAGCGAAGAGGCTTGCCCAGTTGCCAGGGGCAGGTAAAATGCCACATCAGGCTAGTAAATCTAACAACTCACTTGCCAGATCGGGCAAGTGGTAATTAGGAATTAATGACATTATTTTTCCAAGAACTGATGATGGAAGTGGCTAAGGAGTGAGCCATCGTGCTTCCCTGTCATCTCTGTCGAGATTGCAGTACCAGTCAGGTGCTTGTGTGAAAATGGCAGCAAGTGAAGACAAAGTAAATGAGAAGCAGAGCTGCACGATGTGGTGAAAAAGTCATATTGCAGTTATTTGACTGAAATGGTGATGGTGATATGCAGTACGATTAGTGGGAATGATCATTTTTGCATTAAAATATTCATGTGTATGTTGAGGTCTGAATCAAACAAACATGTTTTCTTTCATCTGCAGAACAAGACTTTTAGGACATGGCATCTCTGCAGCACTACAGTACCTCATTATAATGTTTTAACAATTTTTATCTTTTTCAAATTGCATTTTATTTCTGGTTCTGGGATTTGGATATTACACTTTGCCATATTGTGATTAATTGTGCAGCCGTAGTGAGTAGGGGCGTCATAATTTCAATATTAATTTGAAAATCAATCCAAATGACATTACAATTTCAATAGTCAAATTGAAAGGCAGAATCTGTTAAGAATTATTAGAATTAATTTTTCTTCTCTCCACTCCCGCCTACTTGTGGCATCTGGTGCATGTACGAAGAAAAACACAGCAACTTAAAAAGCAGCACAGGTTAGCTTACCGACTATTATATCACACTTGATACCATACAGACTATCTAAAGAAGTCAGCAATTTCTAATTTCAGCTTCTTAAATGCAAATATTTTCTGGTTTCTTCACTCCTCTCTGACAATAAACTGAATATCTTTGAGTTGCTGACAAAACAAAACATTTGAGGACGTCATCTTGGGCTTTGAGAAACATTTATCAACATTTTCTGACATGTTATGGACTAAACAATTATTGTGAGAGGATTAATTAATTGATTAATCAAGAAAACAATCAACAGATTCATGGACAATAAAAATAATCATTAGTTGCAGCCCCACCAGTCACCGTATGAAATGTACAGCATAACCAAACGTATTTTCATATTTCATTAATTGATAAAGTGCCATCTAAAGCAACATGTTGCTGGCTGAGATAACCATGCATACTGTGCATGTGCATGGAATAATTTATACATGATTTTGTTTTGATATATTGGACCACTGATCATGTTTCAAAAAAGATGCAGCCGTTCACTGCGTTCTCTGGTGCGATTGTTCATCTCTCGGTTGACCGGTGTACACAGAACCACACCAACGAGGCTTGTTGAAGACGTGAACTGCTTATATAAATAAAACAAATTGTACAGGGACAAGAAAAATTGACTTTGGGGAAATATATTTCTGACTCACTTATCTGATCCGGCAAAAGAAAAAGAACCTATTAATGCTGAACTAGGGATGTAAGAAAATACTGATACAGTTGTGATATTACGTTTTGTGATACTGTAGTGATTCTCAGTAACGCTGTGTCATCATATTGTGATTAGGGCTGCAACTAATGATTATTTTTTCAATTAATCAATCAGTTGTTTGGTCTATAAAATGTTTGAAAATGATGACAGATGTTAAGAGGCTGAAATCAGAGAATTTAGACTTTTTTTTCTTTTGAAAAATACTCGGATCAAGCGAAGAAAGTAAACTTTAGCTCAGATTTTTATACATTCAGTGCATTTTTTCAACATATACATATACGTATATATATGTATATATCTATGGAGGAAGAGATGTAACTGCTGGATATATCAGTTGTTTATCCTTTGCAAGCCTTTGTGAGTAAACGTGGACTCGTGCATGCAGAGCTCACTGTACATCAGTATTGAAACAGTCCCTCCAGAGAAACTCAGTAGCCTACAGTCAGTAGCAACAACATGGCAACATCATACCCAGAATAAAACAGTTAAAGTAACAGGCTCTCCCTGTGATGCCAGGGAGGGAGCGTGTGGAGGAAATTGTTGGATGTGTGTAGTGTAGGCTGATGCACCATTATCCTCCGGTGATGCTGCCTCCCTCCATATAAGAAGATCTGACTATTTTTCTGGCCGCTTGATTGGTCAGAAGGAAACGCTCTGGTCCCATTCAGTGTAGTAACACAGGAGCTGTCCGTGGTGCTGCTCAGTTTGCGCTCTGTGGGTCTCAGATAAATGCTGTCCATGGTGCTGCTGAAGTGGCTCAGTGTCAGCGGTGTTGGAAGGCCCCAGCACTGTTTTAGCTACATCAGATTAGCTGCCTCAGGTATATTCAGCCAATCACGACCATCGGCAGGTTTTACAGCAGTGTTTTAGAGTGGTTTGTAATCTTAGGCCAGACTTAATTTTGCTCCTAGATTAGTCAGATGCAAGTTAGACCATTTCATAAAAACAAAGACTGACTAATTTTAAGTCTAAAATGTTTGCCACTAGACTTGGGCAGTATATCAGGGTATCAAAATATCCCGACGGCATGATTTTCGCTACCGTCAGAAATTGAGGTGCTCCTCTTTCTATTAAACAAATACAGAGACGCTGTATCGTAATGCGCAACTCACACCACCTGGGGTCAGTCTCTGCGCTGCGGTGCAGCTCAGCAGACAAACATGGCGTCTGGTAGGGCTGCACAGTTAATCGAACTTTTCTCGAAATTTTCACATTGCAGGAGGTGCAATATTTATTAAAGGCGAAATGTGTGTCAAAAAACTTTTAAGTGAATGAATGTCGTGAGGGAGAGATGTCCTGTCCTACACGTCGGATTCTACAAACTTAAATAAAACTAGGGGTGGGACTTTAACGCGTTAATTACGATTAATTAATTACAAAAAAAATAACGCGTCAAAAAAATTAACGCATTTAATCGCGGGACGGAACGGAACGTTTGTCAGTGCTTGA
>JAJHUR010050110.1:2383-22807 GCA_027495735.1 Lutjanus campechanus | reverse complement strand
AGATTTAAGTTTACCTAAAGAAGAAAAGTAAATTATCTCAACAAAAAATCTGTAGTTGATAAAACTTTTTCAAAACTTGAGTGTGTGAGTTGGGCTCAAAACTTTAAAATGTATCGCTGTATGTTGCCTTGAAAGTTTGAGTTCTCTCAACTTTTTTTGTAGATCTACAACTATGATAAATGAAAATTAAAATGGAAAAAAAAAAGTTATTAATTTCCTTTCTTTTCTTTCTTTTTTTTTTTTTGCTAAAACCACAGGGAGCCACTGGAGAGGGACTAAAGAGGCACATGTGGCTCCGGAGCTGCAGGTAGGGGCAGGACAGCCACTAATCTAATAACAGGAACAAACAAGCAAGCAAATGGTGATGTCATCGGTTGAAAACTGTATAATTTATGTCTATAAATAGATCTAGATCTATCATGTCCCACTAGTTGTGTCTTTTCTTGTGGCAGGAAATGTTTTATGTATTTTATGTATTTTGGCAGCCAACACTGCACATTCATTCTTTTTTTCCCCCAGAGGGAAGGGTAGTTTCTCCCTTTCTGTTAAACTTCGGAATCAAATTTTACACATTTATTTTCAACGAAAATGTTGGTGAGGTTGAATATCTTGTGGTGGCAAAGTAAACTTGTGCAGGGCTAAAGTTAGACATGTTTAACACATGAATTTGCAGCATTGATCACTGGCATATTTTCCTGATGTTGCTGACCTTTGACAGAATCAAACCCAGCTTTCCTCTGTGTGTCCATGTGAGTGTGAAGTGAACGCCTATTTCAGCGCAACACACGCATGACCTTTGCGGTGAGGCCAGGCACTAAGGTCGTGATAAATGTTGATGTTTCTCGCAAAACCCCTCACAAAGCCAAACAAACCTTTCTTTTCTTTAGCTCCATATGTGAGAATGGCATCATCAACATCCATTCAGAATTCAGAATGATCAGATGATGGATAGCAGGCGTTGCATTTTAGCAGGTAGAGTTCTGGCGCAGCTTCAAATACTTTCTAGGTGCATGTTAAAGGGAAAAAACGTGTAGAACCAAAACCGAGGTGAAATACAGTCTGTCAGTACTTAAAACACAGTCTGGAAGTAATGTTTACAGTCTCCTGATGGTGACAATAATTCAAACTTTAAGTTGGAGGAAGTCTGTGAACAGTGTGTGTAACCTTTAACAAACTCGCTGTGGTTCTTCACCAGTGTTTTCTTGCTGGGAAATGAAGTAAATAAGAAGAGAAGTGAATAAAAATGCACATTAATTGCACGCAAAATAATATATCCAGTGTGCAAAGGCCTTAAGAGTGTTCTAGTTACACTTACCGGCATTCACAGAGCTTTTTACACAATTAGTTTCAATGAAAATGTTGAAGTTGATTATCAGATGATGGATAGCAGGCATTGCATTTTAGTAGGTAGAGTTCTGGCGCAGCTTCAAATACTTTCTAGGTGCATGTTAAAGGGAAAAAATGTGTAGAACCAAAACCGAGGTGAAATACAGTCTGTCAGTACTAAAAAGACAGTCTGGAATGTTTACAGTCTCCTGATGGTGACAATAATTCAAACTTTAAGTTGGAGGAAGTCTGTGAACAGTGTGTGTAACCTTCAACAAACTGGCTGTGGTTCTTCACCAGTGTTTTCTTGCTGGGAAATGAAGTAAATAAGAAGAGAAGTGAATAAAAAGGGCTGCATGGGCCCAAAGTTAAATTCATTCTCATCCACTAGTGGACTAAACGGGGGCAGGGGGGTGACTGCTCAAGCACTGGTGCCCCCATGTTGGAAATTGACACAAACAAGCCCTTTTAGATCCTGTGTCATTAGCTCTTATAGTAGATAAAACATGACAAAGTGTCCTCTAAGGTGCCCTTCCAGTGGACAAAACGTGGTTAAGTGTCCCTCTAGCCGACAAAACGTGTTGAAGTGTCCTCTAAAATGTCTTTCTAGTGGACAAAACGTGGTGAAGCGTCCTCTGAAGTGCCCTTCTAGTAGACACAATGTGAAAAAGTGCCCTC
Organism: Lutjanus campechanus; assembly: GCA_027495735.1. Lineage (NCBI taxonomy): Eukaryota > Metazoa > Chordata > Actinopteri > Lutjaniformes > Lutjanidae > Lutjanus > Lutjanus campechanus. The sequence continues at coordinate 20,803 of JAJHUR010050110.1, read as the reverse complement.
TAAAGTGCCCCTCTCCTCTAAAGTGCCCTTCTAGTGGACAAAACGCAATAAAGTGCCCTTTAAAGTGCCCTTCTAGTGGACAAAACATGTTTAAATGCCTTTCTAGTGGACAAAATGCAATAAAGTGCCCTTTAAAGTGCCCTTCTAGCAGACAAAACGTGGTAAAGTGCCCTCTAACATGCCTTTCTCCTCTAAAGTGCCCTTCTAGTGGACAAAACGCAATAAAGTGCCCTTTAAAGTGCCTTTCTAGTGGACAAGGCATGAAAAAGTGTCCTCTAAAGTGCCCTTCTTCTCTGAGGTGCCTTTCTAGTAGACAGAGTGGACAAAATGTGATAAAGTGCCCTTCTCCTTTAAAGTGTCCTTCTAGTGTACAAAAGGCAATAAAGTGCCCTTTAAAGTGCCTTTCTAGTGGACAAAACATGAAAAATGTCCTCTAAAGTGCCCTTCTTCTCTGAAGTGCCTTTCTAGTCAACAAAATGTGGTAAAGTACCCTTCAAAGTGCCTTTCAAGTGGATAAAATGTGATAAAGTGCCCTCTAAAGTGCCCCTCTGGATAAAAAAGGATAAAGTGCCCTATAGAAGGTGTCTTTTCAGTGGAGAAAACACAGTGAAGTGCCATATAGGCTGCCCTACATGCTAGAAATTTATTTGGCCTCTGCGTGTCCTTAAATATCGAAATAGTTTCCTGTGTGTTTTTATTTCAGAGTTGCACCCTGCCGCGTACAGGTGGTGCCCTTTTTATGTTTTTTGGCCCCTCAGACAAAGTCCACCACTGTTCTCATCATGACAGTTTCCAGTCCCACTGCAGAACTTTGTATTTTCGGCCTGTCACAAAGATCGGCCATACCTCAACAGATCAAAAGCTGCTGAAAGGATCAGAGACATCATTGTTGAACAAATCATTTTTTCACGGAAGGCTGCGCCCTACAGAACTCAATCATTCCTGTGTTTTGGACCTGCCTTAATGTTTTGCGCATGGACTCGTGTGCTCATGGTCACGAGCACATGTACCGATGGCAAACAAATTAGGTGAGACACGGTGTGTTTGGACGCCTTGAAATATGCTCTGCGTGGGGATCAGCTGATAAAATTTATTTTTAACTTCATTCTGGAGGGAGTGAGTTATCCGAAATGGCTGCAGAAGAATCCGATTTTTTAAATAATCCAATGCACTTCAGCAGTAACCACTTAGCAGGTAATTAGTGGTCAGAAACAGATCACCCTTTGAGAACAGAATGCTGCAGTATTTTGTTCACTTCTTCTGGTCAGGGGAATGAAAGGTTGACCACCAGTATTTGCTGATCTGCATGGACTTGTGGTCAAAACCAAAGTCTAAAAATCAAACTTGTTGATGCATATAATGTTTTTCTGCAGAAAGGGTTATTTTTTTCCCCAGAAATGAATTAGTTTGCCTCTTTGTGAATAATACAATAAAGACTTGTGTGTGTGTGTTGCTTTGAATAGATACATGTGTTATTTGCTAAGCTGAAGTAGAAACAACTAAGATCCAATGTTATGATATAAAAAAAAAAAGTCTGGCGTGAGGAGCAGGGAAAACAAACTAAATCACTAAATAAATGTACACAGCAAACAATGTTGAGAGAGAAAATTATGAGAAGATGCTCCCTGTCATCTACACCAGCAGACAACGTGGTGACAATGAGGCCCGGGACCCACAGAGCTTCTCTGTTGGCACAGCTTGACTCAGGAAGAGGCTCTCACTTTTATGTGGTTGACATTCTTTTCGTTTCCTTTCAATCATTGTTACAACACTGAAGAGGCCAGATTTCCCCCCACACTGCTGGGCAGATTTGGAACAGCGAACATCTCCAGAGGAAGTATCCATTTTACTACATTACACTTAATGCTTCCTCGTAACCACAGTTTGACTTGGTGCTGATTGGGGAGTCCTACAGCTGTCTGTCTCAGAATTATTTTGGGTTGTTTCTGCAACTACGGACATTTTTGCCTCTCCAAAATTAGTAAAAAATCAGCCTCTATCAATTTAAATTTTACTTGTAATAAACAGGGGTGGAAGTAATTAATTACAAATACTCAAATTACTGTAATTAAGTAGTTTTTTTGGGGTACTTGTACTTTTAAGAGTAGATTTTCAAATCTGTACTTTTACTTGTACTTAAGTATTCATTAAATCATGTAATCTACTGAGTTACTTTTAAAATCATAGTCGAATACTGAGTACAATTTTAATTAATATCAAAACCTTTTATCTGCATTTTTGTAGCCAATAAGGTGGTCTGATCACAAACTGACCAATGAAAACCAGGACATGGGTGAAAAACAAAAAACAAAAAAACAAAAAAAGGATGTTAATGACAGTTAAAAATGTACTGATGGATATTTAATCAGTCATGGCAGTAACTGCACCTCATCTAACTTTGTTTTGTCTGGCAGAAACATTTGTTGAATAAGGAAATAAAAAACTTAAAATGAGAAGAAAAAAAAGACAACCAATCAAAATTTGGGAAAAAACACTTTTTTTATGTCACGTTTTGTATCTTATCAGTTATTAATAATTCATTGATTGTTAGCATTTTAACTATTGGTAAAGCAAAATGCACAAAGTTTGCAACCTGGAAAGGTGACGGAGACATCATTGCTTAAAAGTAATTGTATAGTTGTCCGGTTGCTTGTATAGAAGTAAATAACAAACAGACTGGTTTGTTTTGGTGTTAAACAAGGTGATATTCTTTCTCCTACTTTGTTTACAATATATGTTAATGATTTGGCTCTTAGAATCAAAGAATCTAATTTGGGTTTACATCTGGATAATTTAACTCTGGGTATTTTGTTGTATGCAGATGATATTGCTCTCCTGGCTGAATCTGAGGTTGACTTACAGAATATGTTAAATATGTTAAAGGTCTGGTGTTACAGATGGAGGTTATCAATAAATCAAAGCAAAACACAGATAGTTCATTTTAGGAAACAAACAAAAAAAAGTATTCCAAGAAGTAGGAAGATAATAACTTTTGGTTCTGTAACACTGGAATTCACAGCTGAATATAAATATTTGGGATTTATTCTTGATGAATTTATGACTTATGAAGCTGGAACAAAAGTCCTGGCGGATTCAGCTGGGAGAGCACTAGGGTCTGTTGTTAACAAGTTTAAAGTATGTAAAGACCTCGGATATTCAACTTATTCACAACTTTATGATGCATGTGTCTCCCCTTTATTAAATTAATTATTATTTGCTCCCATTTTGGCTGTTCAAGGTGATCTGGGTTGGATTCCTGCTTCAATAAGACGTAAATGTGAAATGATTAGACTGTGGAATCGTCTGCCGGTAACGCGTTACTTAGTAAGTAGTATTTAGTAACGCGTTACTCTAATCTGACCCCTTTTGTCAGTAACGAGTAATCTAACGCGTTACTCCAAACCAGTGATCAGATTAAAGTTACTTATATCCAAGTCACTGTGCGTTACTATTTTTTGCCATTTTCCTTAGTAGAAATGTATATTTTTGCTTTCTTCTTGCGTCTCGGGGAGTGACATCACGTACGCGACAAGTCACGTTTTCAGCATGACAACTCACGTGTAACCACGCAGCGACACAAACAACAAAAGCTGGACTTCGGTGCAAAAGCAGTAAGTGGGGGAGAGTTGAAGAAGTTGGTCGGGCGGTATGTTGTCGAGGAAATGCTGCCCTTAAACACGGTTGACTTGCCCTCGTTTCGTGCCAAGATCCCTACTACTATCAATGCCGAGCTGCCTCACAGAACATCTTTTTCTTCCTACCTGGAGAAGGAGTATGCAGAGATGGAGAGAAATCTGAAGGCCGCGGTGTATGACGTCGACTTTGTGTCAACTACCGCGGACATTTGGACTGCTAACAACAGAAGCTATATGGGAGTAATGCTCCACTGGATCAGTAGATCCACATTAGAGCGCAACAAGGCTGCATTGGCATGTAGGAGAATTCGCGGTAGGCACACGTATGATGCTATTGGTGCAGAAATCGAAAACATTCACTCTTCATATGGACTACTCAACAAAGTAGTTGCAACAGCGACTGATAATGGATCCAACTTCAAGGCGTTTATCAGCCTGTCACAGAGTCCGATGATGAGACGGAGGAGGAAGAGTCCACTCCCACAGATGATGATGTCACTTTTTGAGATCTGTCAGCAATCCTCTCAGACCAGAATGAAAGTGATGGCCAGCTGTCTCTTCCCCCTCACCACAGGTGTGCTTCACACACCATCAACATCATTTCCACAACTGATGTGGAGAAATATTTAAGTTCCAATGCAGAGAGCAGGGCTGTGTATAGGAGTAGCACAGCAAAATGCACAGCTCTTTGGACCAAATCAAGCAGATCTACTCTTGCATCAGAAACAATAGAGGAAGTCACTAAAAGAAAGCTCCTGGTACCGACATCCACAAGGTGGAATTCCTTTTTTTGATGCTGTAAAGAGAATCGCAGAAATCCCCATGAATGAGCTGAATACTCTGTGCAACAAGATGGGATTTAAGAGCTTCAAAGACAAAGAGTACCAGTTCCTGCACGAGTACTGCTCCGCCATGAAGCCTCTAACTGCAGCACTGGACATTTTACAAGGTGACTGTCCTTATGGGACTTTACTCCCCACACTTGAAGCTCTGATGCAGAAGATCCTGGCTGTCAAAGATGCCCTCTCCAGGATGACTGCAGGCCTTCCAGATGCCATAGTGCAGGTATCCATCTTTAAGCTAGTTCGAACTTCTTGCATCACACTATTCATGAACATGGGACAGAATTCATTATCACTGCAAATTAAGACAACAAAACAAAATTAAATCCATAATATTGATCCCACATTAGACATGGTTTGCAAGTAATTCAATGACATAATAAATAGTAGGCCTTGTCGGCTACAACAAGATAATACTAATAAACACATCAATTATATTTTTCAGTCTATCCAGACTCGTTTTGCCAGTGTGCTGGACAACAAAGATGCCCTTCTTGCAGCTGTCAGTTGTCCAAAATTCAAACTCCGATGGCTGAGAGATGAAGGTAGGAGGGAGCAAGTAAAGGAACTTCTGACAGCAGAGTGTCGCACAACTGCTCCTGCAGCACAGAGTCCTGCCAGTGTGTCCTCCACGTCTGCCACGTCAAGGTGAGATGGACTTTTTTGCTTTTGAGGCAGAGACAGAGGAGACCTACTCGGCAGAAAAGGAGGTCATGGACTACCTGAGGTCAGGCTGTGACCTTCAGATTCTGCATCAGTTTCCAAACATAAAGAACATTTTCTTGAAGTATAACACTCCAACCCCATCAATCTTTCAGTCTGGGAGGTTTGGTCCTCACGTCTAGAAGAAATAGACTTTCTGACAAGAGGTTTGAGAAGCTTCTGTTAATGAGGTACAACCACTGGTTTACTCGCCCCGATCCACTGTTTCATCCATAAGATAAGATTAGGCCAAAGTAACAAAATAAGACAGGATATCAGCCTGCATGTAGTGTTATATACACTGGTTTGTTTTGTAAAACCACTCCTTGCTGCCATTTTTATATTGAGGCGGGGGGTTGTCGGCAGCTGCTGAATGTAACTTATAAAGTAACTAGTAATCTAACTTAGTTACTTTTAAAATCAAGTAATCAGTAAAGTAACTAAGTTACTTTTTAAAGGCGTAATCAGTAGTCAATAATCAGACTACTTTTTCAAGGTAACTGTGGCAACACTGCAGATAACGGGGTTAATAAGCAGGTTTTTGCATAATTCTCCATGGCTTAAAGAGATTCATTATATCTTTGAAGAAGCTGACTTAACATGCAGCATAAATGATATTAGAAGAAAGCTACTTCTTGGATTTGAGACAAAATGGTTGAATGATATTTTGTTAAAACCAAAATTACGAACGTATATTCAAGTCAAACATAATTATGGCCCTGAATCTTATGTTACTGCAAATTTAACAAGGAGCCAAAGATCTTTAGTCGCACAGCTGAGAACAGGAATCCTCCTTCTGAACCTGGAAGTTGGCAGATTTAAAAACATCCAGGAGGACGACAGATTATGTGAATTGTGTGATTTAGGGGAAGTTGAGAATGAATCACACTTTCTTCTGTATTGTCCTTTTTATGAGTTAAGAAGACAGATATACAATGACGTGTTTGTTCAAATGAAGAAATGTTCTGGTGGTCTGATGGTGACAGAATGGAGTGGTTGTTTAATTTGAATGTTTATAAATTGGCTAATTTAGTCTCTAAAGCTTGGAAGAAGCGTCTGGATGGGTTATTTGTTTAACATTAATTGTAAGTTATGTTGCTACTCTGGTTTCTGGTCTGTTTTGCTTAATAATGGTGTCTTGTAAGCCTGTTTGGGCTGGGCACATTGTTCGTGCATGACACAGTAATAATAAATTCATTCATTCATTCATTCATTCATTCATTCATTCATTCATACTCTGAGTAGTTTTTTTTGACGAATACATTGTACTTTTACTTCAGTATTTTTCTAACACCAGTACTTTTACTTGTAATTGAGTAATATTTTAGCACTGTAACAGTACTTGTACTTCAGTACAGATTTTCAGTACTCTTTCCACCACTGGTAATAAATATAAAGAGGTGCACATACCTGCATATATTCACTAAGATTTTAATTGAAATTAATTTGTTCTGGACAAACATTAATTTAAAACATTTTTAAAAATTTCTTAAAACTTTTAAGACATTTAAATGTATTTTCATCAAGGTTTGTGCACCACTGTAAATACTGAGGTAATTAAAAAAAATGGGATTTCATTATTGCCTCCACAGCAACCTTAGATGACATCTTGTGTTGATAAGGCCACAGTGTTAGTGGTAAATTATAAGAATGTAACCTTTAACAGTGAGCGACTGTTTACTGCTGGATTGCGGTCTCGCTCAATACTGGACCCATTAGATTGTGGTCGCGCTCAATACTGGGCCAGTTTCCAAAATTGTTGTTTCTGTTAGTCACTTAGACACAAAAGCATGACAAATTAGCAAAAAAAAAAGGTTGCCTTGAATCTGTCTGGTGTTTGGACCCATAAAATGGCTCGTGGATGTAATTCAATTACATTATTTAGTCATTATTCTTTACACGGTGTAGATATTTGTCAAGAATCATATGAGAAATGATCATAAAAACAAAATGTCACTGCTGAGACTTAAAGGGAGAGTTCACCCAAAAATGAAAATTCAGTCATTATTTACTCACCCTCATGCCAATTGAAGGTCGGGTTTAGTTTTTTAGTTCACAAAACACAGCTGGAGTTTCACAGGAAAACAGTGTTGCACAATCTCCCAAACAATGGAAGTGAATGGTGACCAGTTTTCAAATGTAAAAGAAAAAAAAAAAACAGAATAAAAACATTAAATGTCTCCATACTGCCTGTCTGGTGTAATCCAAGTCTCCTAAAGCCCTGACGTGCAAAGTTGACTAAAAAAATCATTTACAGCATGTTTTTTTTAAACTGGAGCCACGGGTGTGTGTGTTGTGACGGTGTGCAAATGGCATGTCGGGACTTTGGGTGACTTGGATTATGCCAGATGAGCAGTAAGGAGTAATTTTTTTTTTCAAGTTGTTTTTTCCTGTGAAACTCCAGCAGTGTTTTGCAGACTAAGAAAATAAACCCGACCCTCAACCAGCATGAGGGTGAGTCGATAATCTTCATTTTTGGGTGAACTGTCCCTTTAAAAATGCCCATGGTTGCAGAAACACCCTTTTGTGACATCTCTTTTATTGAAGTGACGTAAGCCTCTGACAGGACACAGGAAAGTTCTAAGATCTGAAAGCTCTAATCCCCGAGGAAAACACATAAAAACACATCATACGTCTTCAAAATCTGTCCGCGGTCAATTGGGAAACCACTGTTTTCTTTGAAGTATTGAAAAGAAGATCTAGTGAATATGTAACATTTCAGCAGAAGCCTTCACTGCAAGTTGCTTGACAAGTTGTCAGGCTTTGATAGGCACTTTCCCCCCTTTCCCCTTTGATCGATTTTTTTCTAAGTGCTAAGATCATGTGGTGTACAACAGCAGAGTCATATATCTTTTTTTTAATCATTTGGCTACTGAAGTATTAAAAAAACATGTAGAATGTGTGAGCATGCATACTGCAAGTCAAGGGCTGGACTCATCAAAATACCATACGGAATACCTTCTCTGTACCCAAGATGAGACTGACTCATCCAGGGCCAAAGCAGCCCCCTTTAAATCAGTTGCCCCTCCCACTTGAAATATACAGTATATAAAGCAAAAATCATCTGTATTTTCATAAAAAAATCAAAGACAGTTTAATGTCACGTTGACACTTCTGTCTGTATTCACATGCACTTGATCTCTCTCTCTCTCTCTCTCTCTCTCTCTCTCTCTCTCTCTCTCACATGTGCGTGCTCTGCTGGGATCCTTTCCATAATATTGTCAAGCACATAGAATATGAGCCTGTTGGTGGCAAAAACAAGAACTTTTAGCAGACGTCCCTTGATAGGTGCAACTGCCCCTGAGGATTATGTTGCAGCTATTGCTGCCCATTTTGCAGTAGCTGGCTGAGGCGTTGTACTGGACAAATTCCAAAACTTTTGGTACCTATTAGTCATTTAGATGTAAGTATGTATGTATGTTAACAGACATATCGATGCTACTCCATCACACCTGTAGTCTGTTTACATTTGTCCCTCACTCACCAGTTAAGCATTATATCACGCATTTCATTACTCTGATTGGTTGATTGGTCCTTAGGTACTGATCATATGGATGCTCCGGTGCTTGAGCGAGGTATCTAAATGTGGCCAATATGTATGCAAATACTGCATGAATACCAAGTTATTAATTTGTTGTAAATGTGGGCAATGTGTTCATGTTTTTGCCGTAAGATTTTGGTGCCGCTGTTTCGCCTTTTTGCATAAATATCCACTAACAACTAACCTGAAACACTCAGCTAAAACCTTGGTTTTGATCAATACCCCATCTTCAGTCAGCACATTAAGAATCTTGTCCAATCCTGTTGCTTATGAATCAGTAATTTAAAAAAAGGGTCTAAATTCTCTGATTTCAGCTCTTTAAATGTGAATATTTTCTGGTGTCTTTACTCCTTTATGACAGTAAACTCATGTTTTTTGAGGACTGGGCTTTGGTAAACACTGATCAACATCCCTCATAATTTTCTGACATTTTACAGACAACTAACACTAACAACTAATCGATTAATCAGGAAAATAATCAACAGATTAATCAGCTTGGAAAATAATCATCAGCTGCAGCCCTATTTCTTTGTTTTTATTGATTTTTTTATTTTATTTTATTGATTTTTTTCGCCACAGGCAGCTGTGGCTCATGTAATAGAGCGTTCTGCATTCTGGGTGGTGGTTCAGTTCCTCTCCCCCCAGTTTTTAATATCTAGGAGGACTTTTTATCATGCTATACCTTGAGTTGTTGGTATCGTTTCATCTTTTGTTATGGTTGTACTTTATTAATCCCTAATCTCTGACATTACATAGAAGAAAATAAGAGAAAAAAGAGTGATGCAATACAATATGCTTAGACATTATTGTAAAAGATACAGATTTATATTTGAATATATTAGAAAGGCAGGAAATCCATCCTCGACCCTCCTTGGCAGATTTGGTTCACCCCAGGTGTTAGCTCCATGGTTACAATCTTGGATGAGATGGAAATACAAGAAGAAGGGTGAGGGAAGTGTAGGGGGAGTCGAGCAAAGAAAAGTGGGATGGAAAAGACAAAATATGAGATGAAAACAAAGAGCGAGGTATGAAATAATACTGTATTGTGTTTTACATTATGCTGTACGATGTCTGAAATGGCTGCTGCATTATGTTTTCAGCTTTTCAGACTTTATGAGCAGCAGCTGTGGTGGAGCTGTGAGACATCTTCACTGCACTGCCTCTATATTCATGAGCTATGAGCTTAACTACTGGTTTCCATCTGTCTCGTCACCTCTGCTCCCCCTCCCTCACAGCCGCCTCTCAGCCACACTGACACTTGATGTGCAACAGATTTCGGCACAATGAGACCCTTAAAGTTCAAACAGGCATGAAAAAAGCCCGTGGAAGGTCAGTCCCGCACATGTTTGTGTAACTGTAGATTAGGAACGGTGTTAATTCTCCGCAGATGCTGCTCCATCTGCCTCACACAGCTCTCATTTCTCTCTGCTGGTGTCCTGCTTATACCTTCATTTCCAACAGTGGAGGTCCCAAGATGATGTGGTCCATCGCTGTGGGCACACGTAAAATTAAATGAATGACTCACACACGTGTCACCGTGTGGTTGTGGTGAAGATTAACTGTAATGCGCTTAATGACGACACTGGAAAATTCTAGAAAAACAGGAGTGATTCACTTCCTTTTGAGTAGTGCTGCTATATTCGAATTCATTATTACTGATTTCTTGTCAATTTAATGAAATAACAACAAATTAATGAATTCCGTCACATTTTGACATTAAAAAAATGTGTTAAAAATTAAAGATGGAAAGACATGGTGGCAGTGGAAGAAGCTGTTCAGACACAACACTGGCATATTATCCCCCTATAAAGTTATTATAGTTAACATGTTAGCAAGCAGTGAAGTCCCATATGGAAAAGATATAGATCAATCTTACTAAAAATGTATATTCTTTATCTGAAACTTGTAAGTAATATATAACATCAAGCCAGATACAAGATCCTTAATATATGTAATATGAAATTTATATAATTTATATAACTTTTATAAAACAGTTGAACTTTATTGTGGCAAATTTACTGTCATAAAAAGTCAGCAAAACCCATATTTGGTTGTTTAATATTCCCCTGACTGAATAGAGTGTCTAGTGACAATTATATCTACTTGGTTGAAATGCTGTAAAAAATAATTGTTGTCTGAAAGCTACGAAAAATGAAAGTTGAAGTGTGAAGCCACTCCTCAGATATGACTTTGAGTGACACTATGGACCCTGTATTATGGCGATTTGAAGCGCACGGTTCAAGTCCAAAGTCCAAAGTGCAAGTCCTAATCCACATTTTCCATCTTGTGCCATGTACAGGGCGAGATACACTGCATCAGCTGTGCACAAGTGCCTTATGGCTGTGTTTTGGGCGTAACATGTAATAACCAATCAGAACATCAGCTCTAATCATCTTTAAGAAGCAGGTGCACCTGGAGCACAAGCATTGATAGGGAAACAGGTGAAAACACTGATAACAAGGACGAAGCGTTTCTGAAGTTTGAGGAAAGAATTTGTGTCGTGGGTTTTGGCCAAATGCGCCCTTTGCGGCACAGACTTTACACTTCAGCCAGGTTTTAGCCGGTCTGTAGCTTAAGTAGGTTTGACTAGAGATGCACTGATCGATCGGCCACAGACCGGAACCGGCCAGATCGGCCCTGACTGGTGACCGGCGCGCAGCATACACTAACCTAACGTAACACCCACAAAAGTGCAGCCACACACACTCAGACACATGCATTGCCTGCATGAAATCGGTGGTAGCGATAGAGACCAAGGACAGGATAAAGCGAAAACAGGCAGTCTACAATGAGACAATGCAGCTGACAGTGTTGCCAAACAGCCATACATTTTCTAGCTCTTCAGGCTAACGTTAACCAGCAGCAGACTGTTGTTCACAGACTGACAGTTAAAATTGATTAAAATTGATGTGTCTCCTTGTCTCCTTACATTTTCACATTTTCCGGTTGTGCACAAATTAGGCGCACGTTTACTTGCTATCATATATATATATATATACATATTTATACATATATATGATAGCATACATATACATATCTGTGTGTGTGTGTTTGTGTGTGTGTGTCCTTTCTCAGTTTGCATTGCCAGTTTTTCATTTCACATGAACGTCAGCTGCTGGGGCCACTTTTTTTCCAACATTGGCACAGAGACAATATGTGAAACTGAATTCAATAAAAACTGAATTGACTTCAGCCTGGCTCGTAGCTGCTAACTAGCTTTTCACAGTCCAGACCAACTCTGCTGTGAAGACGCTGTAGTGACTCTTTTTCCTCGTCTGTGAACCCAACACATGGCCTTTCAGGTACTGTTACGCTGCAACCGACCTGATCTACACACTTTACAGCCGACTTAAGTAAGTTAACGACCTCTGAGCATGAGGCGCTTCTCTGTGGCTGTGGGCTGGTGCTTCTCTTACGTAAGACTCACTGACACTTCCCACAACAGTGTCACATACACAGGTTACCCAAGAGCCATCTTCACACACACTGCCCCTCTATCTTTAACTTATATCTAGTTGGGTGTTCAAATATCACACAACAGATATGAAAAATACACTAAAATACTGTATGTATACTGCAATAAACATACCAAAATACACATACACTAGTACATCGTAGTAATTTAGAGTGCAATTAGCTAAAAATGGGCATAGCTCTGGTTTGCTTTTAGCCAGTTCTTAAAGCAACATTCCATTTTGCCAGAATAAGCCACTCAGTATGTACTCACCACTATGCCGATGTGATGATGGGTGAAGGTCTTCAGTTCACAAAACAATCCTGGAGTTTTAGGAGAAACAGGGTAGCAGCCTCATCCAGTACAATGGCAGTGAACGGTGACCATGGATAAAACGTTAAAAAAAAGAACACAAAACGTCTCCATCCTGCTTGTGTGGTGTAATCCAAGTGTCCGCGAGCCGCGACATTAAAAATTAACCGCAAAAGACGCCATTTACGCCATGTTTTTAGCAGAAATATCAGCTGTAGCATGTAGCCGGTAGGATGTAAACATGGCGTCGATCTCGCGAGGCTTCGTATATATCTTAATGGACGCACGTGCGGAAGTCTCGCAAGATCGACTTCTGCGGTTAGTTTTTAATGTCGCAGCTCACAGACACTTGGATTACACCACACAAGCAGGATGGAGACATTTTGTGTTTGTTTTGTGTTCTTTTTTTAACGTTTTATCCGTGGCCACCATTCACTGCCATTGTACTGGATGAGGCTGCTACCCTGTTTCTTCTAAAACTCCAGGATTGTTTGGTGAACTGAAGACCTTCACTTATCATCACATCGGCATAGTGGTGAGTACATACTGAGTGGATTATTCTGGCAAAATGGAATATCGCTTTAACCTTCTGTCACCAGTTGAAAGGTCGTGCACTCTATACACTCACCATGACCACCTCACTTTGACTTGCATGCAGAACATAAATGTATTACATTTTCCCATCCAAATGTAATTGACTAAACAAATTAAATAACATAACAGAATTCCCAGACAGAGTTGGAGGAACTTCATAACTCTTTTAGAACCTCAGCAAGTACACACAGTATGTGTCTTCTAAAAAGTAATTTTAACACATCTCCATGTCTTAATGTGTGAATGGCATTTTTTTCTTTTTGGGAGGACGCAGAATTTGAGGGAATAATCGCACATGAACTCTTCCTTGTTTGAGACTGAAATGAGAAAGGAGGAAGTCACCTCTCATAAAGAGGTGCTGCCTGTGGACACGGTCACGCAGAAGACAACAATCACAAGACACTCATAAAACAGATGCTACCTTTGAGGTTTCTTCTTAATCACATTAAGAAAAGGGCCTCTTTTCCAGCTCATATTGACTTTGCTGTTTGTGGCAGTTTGACTTTCTGTCTTCTCTTTTTCAATTTAAATGAAATGAAATCAAAATGAAGTTAAGGAAGGCCAGATTTATGCTTTATTCATTCACAATATCTCACTCTCTCTCCTCCACTTAATCAGCTGATTATGGGCATTCACCATTTTCTGATAAACCAGTCATATTTTGTCACTGTCTCCATCAGCCAATCATATCGCTGCTGTCAAACTTTAAATCTGTTCTCCTCTCTGTTGCTGTCAGCAGTCATTACAGACAATCACTGCAGCTCTCCTCCACCCCATTCACCTCCAGTTCATCATATCCAATGCCAAGTGGAGCTAGTCCACTCCTCATCATGTCCAGATCTTCAGCACAGTCTTCATCTCATCACCCCCACCACCAGTGTATACACTCCACAGGGGGGTTACCTATTCTACTACAGTCTAATCACCAAAGTCTATTCACATGTTTCACCCTTTGTACACTATGACTTTGCTTTACGCACACTTTAAAGGGACAGTTTTTCTCTCACCTGTCGTGCTGTTTATCCATCTGGATTTGCAGCAAGTTGCAGAGTTTTTGAGATATCGACCACAGAAATATCTGCCTTCATACCGGTATAACGGGACTAAATGGCACTCCGCTTGTGGTGCTCAAAGCGCCAAAAAATACATTTGGAAAATTCAAAACCAGTGTCTCTTTCCAATAATGATGACTGGTTTCTCAAGATACCAGCTGCTTTCTCTTAAATACAATGGGACTAAATGCAACTCAGCTTGGTGGTGTCACTTTCCAAAACTCATGACCTGGTTACACAAGATAATCCACAGACCTTATTGTGAGCAGCTTCATGTGGGAACTACTTTCTTTCTGGAGTAGAATCTTCTGCAACTACCTTCTTTTTACTAAAGAGAAAGTAGTTCCTATAGATATCTCGAAAGCAGCTGATCTCGATGCAAAAGATCTAGATGGATAAACAGCACTGCAGACCAGGGGAAAAATATGTATTTTTAATTTTGGGGTGAAATGTCCCTTTAAAGACTTTCACAAATCCCACATCACGCGCAACCGAATGAAGAGTTATCACATTCGAATACATTGTACATTGTTGAATACATTGTTAAATTGTGTATTTACAGAAAACAAAATAAATTTGGCTATTAACATAACAGAAAATATTTAAAATCAGGTCAAAAAAGAAACATTTTAACAAAATATTGAGGCATATAGTAGATGTATCCTGAAGGCATCACATTTGCTTGTCGACACTGTTTGACTGCAAAGTGTGGTTTGAACAAAACGACCCATTCTGTCAGTTGCAATAAACTTCATTTTACACCTGAATTATATGAACCACATGAATGAATGAATGGGTTCAAGTTATTCTTTAACAGCTTGTTTTATGGTCTCATGCTGCTTTGTATAACCTGATGAGTAAACGCATTTTAGTCCAGAAACCCGGCCCTGTGCTGTTAAACTGTCTTCACACAGTAAGCCAGTGCAGATTCAATAAATCTGTGTCTCCCTAATAAACCGAAGTTATCCCCTGTAAAACTCAACGGACCCCTGTAAGAGAGGGGAATCCCAAAAGTTAGGAGGTCCCACTCTCTTTCATGAAGTTGTCACATGTGTTTCTCATGATATTATTTTACACCAACACATTTTTTGTAGCTCTCTGCAGGGCTGATGTTGTGTCCTCAAATAAAGGGGAATAGTGAGGCAGAAGGATGAAGGAAGACAACTGCACAAAGCTCTCGCCTTCACTTGGCTGTACTGACTTACAAAACAGTGGAAACAAATTATACAGTACATTTAGTACAAGTATGCACACAATCTGTACACTTTATAAATTATTGAAATCATCTTTTTAACTTAATTATTTTAATTTTTTTAACCAAGTTATTTATAGGTATTGCTTGAGATTACAGCCCACAATGCACTGCATAATTACTCCAGAGTTTACAGTGTCATTTTAGTACTTAACAATACCTGTATTTTGTTATTGGATAACAAGATGGAATAAGGGGGTAATGATTCATGATTTTACAATAAATTATATTGTTGTTATTTTTAATTGCTGGGTACCTATTCTATTATTACAGGCTAAGTATGATCTACTGAGCAACTGTGACAGTTTGTGACAGTAATTGAAGCACATGTGGGCTGTAATCTAAAGTGCTACTACTCATACTTAGCCTGTAATAACAGAATAGGTACTTAGTAGTTAAAAATAACTACAGTATAATTTCTTTGTAAAATCCCAAGTTGTTACCCCCTTATTCCATCTTGTTACCCTGTACCAATATATATGTACTGGTAGGATACCATGCTTGTACAGCTTTATTAAAAGAAATTACACCATAATTGCTCAGTATGTTGCAGGCTGTAATCTAAGGCATCGCCTATTTATATTATCTTTTCAACCAAAGTATCACGTGATGATACATTATAAAATACATTTTAACTGTTAGCATTTTTAATCTTGTTAACCTATTGCTGTGGTTCAATGAGCTACTAGGTTTTTAGGGTTAAAAGAACAGTTTAAATCTTACAGCACAAACACTATTAATACAACAGGGCTTAAATGCAAACAGTGGCGAGAACGCAGGGGTCTCCTGCTGGTAGTTTTCCTCTGACCTCTGCACGAGCCGGGGCATGCAGACTCTGATCAAACATGTGAGATTTGGGCTAACTTGGATCATAGACACAGACATTAAAAAACCGAAGTTCAATGTGACATCAGGGCACCATTTGTAGAAATATGACAATCATCATAATACGGCATTGTCAACATCTTGAGGCTTTTCTGACAACATTTGAATTTGATATGGTCAACCCGCTCGGAGGAGCACGTCACAGTCGAAAACATGTCATTTCCTGTTGCCAGCAGGTGGCGCTATAACTATGACTGAATATTGTCGTGTAGATGAGTTCAGGCCTGGACTCTTTTCAAATGTGAAGTTTGGTGCAGATTGGACCATGTAGCAATTTTGTGTTTCATGGCGAGACATTAAAACTCAACGCCACGGCCATGAGTCTTTTAGGTCGCTTTCACACCAGAGCTGTTTGGTCCGCTTTAAACGGACCAGAGTTCGTTTCCTCGGATAGTCCGCTTCGTTTGGGCAGGTGTGAAAGCACATCCGAACTCTGGTGCGGACCAAACAAGCGAACTCTGGTCCGCCTGAAAACGTGGGTCTCGGTTCGCTTGCAAGTGAACCCTGGTTCGGTTCGTATGCAGTGTGAATCTCACCGGACCAAACACAGGACCAAATATTCGTAGTGACGCTATACGCAGTGCGTACGAATAAATTCAATGGTGCATATTAATGCATATTAAACAAATTATTTTCTATAGGTTTACTAAAATCATGTATTCTGTGCTAAAATACAACGTATCTGATTCTGCATCTCTATTTACACATTCTCATTAGTCCTTACGTGAATGTTTACTGTTGCTATAGCAACAAGTGACCGCTGACATTAGCAGTTGCTAGCTAGCTTAGCTAAATTGTCTGAACAACAATAACCCATAAATTCACAATTTGGCATATTTAAACAAAATCAAATCACAACTACCAACAGTCACAGTCCTTAAACTCTGAGCTCATATGTCGTCAAGTTAGATCGTCAAAGTTAGAAAAATAACAGAATCAATCCCTGACAAGCTACGATAGCATTATAGGAACAGTTGCGTTCACTAACGTTGTAGCAGTCCTTAAAATAATGTGACGAAGCATGAGGGATTTCCCCTCCTACTTTATCCAATCGACGAGCGCCCCTTTCAAACACGTGATGCTACTCAGAAAGTTCGGTGCGCTTCAGAAATCACAGTGTGAAAGCAGAACCGAAACAAGTGATAAATGCAACAATGTTGCGACTTTCAGATCGAGTCCACTTGGTCAGGTGTGAAAACGACCTTAATAACTTTTGATCACAAAGTGGTCTACATGGTACACAGTGATTTTGAAGTGATTTTGATGAGTTCATGTTGGTAAAACGTGCAGCAGGGGGCAGCTATTTGGAGCTGAATGCTACATCGGATAAAATGTTTTACCATGACTGATGCATGCACCAAGTTTCATGCGCCATCGAGCACGTTTGGCCTCTCAAAAATGCGATTGAAGGGGGCGAAGGTTAAGAAAAATAATAATAATCGGAGCAAATCCAACCATTCGGCGCTCGGGCAGAAAAGAATGAAATTAGCTCCTCAAATGAATTAGTTTTGTCTGAAAATGAATGACTCTTTATCACAAACTTACTTGTCACACTGACAATGGGCTGCACAGCACAGTGGAGCATTCCAGTTAGTAAGTTATATAACAGTTACAACAACATGACAGTATATGAGTCACAGGGGAGCCCGACAAGTTTGAAAAATGCACCCTCATAAAAAGATAAATTTATGTGTAAGTTTACCCTGCAAAATGCAGCCTTTTATCTCTGCTGCTCAATATGCCGACTCCTATTCTCATGTCCTGTTTAGTGGTCCACAGAGAGAGGACAGTTTAAGACATGAGGAACATTGAACTCTCAGACATCACTGGCGCTCTGTCTCAGAGGAAATTCCTGCTGTATTTAGACTCCTCATTGGATTTTCCTCTTAGCTTTTAAGGCTCTATGAGGCTGTGATTCAATAAGCCTCTTTCATTCAGTTCAATGCATGAGCTCACTGCCTGACTTAATTATGGTTTCCATCCATGTGTGGTGGGACTCACAGAGCTAAATGGTTAAAAGGAGCTGGTGAAAGTACATACAAATTCATGCACTGGCTCTTACATTTATCTTTGCGTTGATAAAGCCATAAACAAAACATATCATGGTAATCATCTCAGTGTTTCCACTTTCCCAGTCTTTATCCTGCCTGA
>JAJHUR010050084.1:921-11686 GCA_027495735.1 Lutjanus campechanus | reverse complement strand
TTCAGAAACCTAACAATGGTAAACTCCTTGTATTCATAAGATCAAAACCAACCTGGTAAAGAAACCATTTCATTAATAGAGCTGCAATGAAACAATTAAATCAGCCAATTATTTTCATGATTAATTGATTACTCTATAAAAATGTCAAGACATTGCGTAAAAAGCTCATTACGATTACATCTTAAAACGGCTTATTTTGTCCAACTAATGGTCCAAAACCCAAAGACTCTTTATTGTTGTTATTCAAGTACTGTCATAAATGACAAAGAAAAGCAGCAAATCCTTAGATTAAAGAGGCTGAAACCAGCAAATGTTAGACATTTTTGCTTGAAAAATGACTGAAACAATTAATTGTCTCTCAAAATAGTTGGCAGCTAATTTATTTTATTATTATTTTTTTTTAATCAAGTAATCAATCAACTAATTGTTGCAGCTCTATTCTAGACAAAACAAGACATCTGAGGATGTTATCTTGGGCGTTATGAAAAATTGCAGGGCTCAACAATAAGTCTTGCCCATGGCAAAAATAATGCCATCTTGGGCTAGTAAATCTAGTGACTCACTAGCCTAATGGGGCAAGCAGTAAAAAAAATTATATTTTGATTACTTAGTGGTTTAAGTAATTTTTCATGCAAAATGGTTGAAAATGCTGTTTTCAGCCTCTCAAATATGGAGATTTCCCTCTTGCCTTCTTTGACTGTCATGCTAAACTGAATATCTTTGGCTTTTAGACTTACAAAACAAGACATTTCAAGACATCACCTTGGACTTTGAAAAACTGGGACATTGTTCCCCATTATCAGACATTTTATAAATGTTTCAGGCCTACATTATGCCTGTTAATTAATTTTTGTCTTTGTTGTTATTTGATAACTGCTAATAAATAAAACAAATTGGACAGGAGCAAGTGAAAATTGACTTTGGGCAAATAGATTTCTGACCCACTTGCCCAGCTGGCAAGTAGGAAAAAAAAACACATCAATGTTGAACCTTGCATTGTTCAACATTTTTGACCAATTTATGACATCTGATAGACCAAATAGCTTATTGATTAATTGAGAAAATAGTTGCCAGAAGAATCACTAAGGAAAATAATTTTTTGTTGCAGCCTTGCTCTTGAGTCTAGTTAATGTCAAATGCTGAGAATATCTGCAGTTCAGTATGCATGTAAATGCAGCTAAAATGTGGTGTGTTATGGGTTTGGGTTCTTCTGCACGGGAACTAAGTCTCATTCATATTTCTACAGATTACTGGTGGGCAAAAATAATATCACAATATTTAGGGTGTTTCTGCACTAACAATATTCTTTCACCCCTCCCCTTGCCCTCTTTTGAGGTTCCAGTCTTCATGCACTTCTGATCTTTTGTAACCAAACCTCTTAAACACAACTTAAGTCGCTTACCCTTTTTGAAACAAACTCCTCCACCATGAAGCCAGCAGCAATGTTACTTTCAAGTTATGCTTGCTGTGTGTAATGATGGGACTCTATCAAGTTGTAACATCGTTCCTATCACAGTATGATTTTTTTTTTTTCTAAATTGTAAAAAGAATTAACATTATTGTCAACACCACAATATGGCACATGTCTAGTACAAATTTATTGAACTGGTAAGGTCGACATTGATACCTGACCTGAATCTATGTGACAGCCTGTCCTGATTCTTCACAAGAAAACAGCAGTAGTGAATGTACAAAAGGGGACTATCTTTTTCCTAGCAAACAAATCTTAACCCAAGGGAATCTATAATTTACCTACACAAAAAGGTTAAGACATGACCAACCTGTGTGATCTAGATTCCCTGCAGACTACACAGATGGGCCTCTTATCAGTCTGGCAGTACAATTTCAGCTCTTCTCCATGTTGTTCACATTTCCCATCTATTTTGACGGGCTTAACTTGTGTAGGACAAGACCCCAGACAGTCCAGGTCGTCCAGTTTGGCCACCAGGTTCTGCACCAGGTAGTTTTTAGTGAAAGTCCTCTTATTGAACACCTGGGAGAACAAAGAAAGCAACTGAGAAAGACGCAGAAACCTGTCTGTAACCGAGCTCAAAGTTAGCATCAGTTTGTTACAGTGTGCATTTGCCATTATGAAATCTTGTTAATAGCTAAAAATACAAAGTTCGTTCATGAGTGTTAGCTGACCTGCTGGTAATTTCTTGTTAGCTAACGTTAAATTAGCTAGCAGAAAACGGCTATCGTAGCAACGGTAGCACTGAAAGCACTGCGTCTTTATCGAATCAAATCAACCTGCTATTCTGAATTCGATGATAAACAGTTAAAAGTATCACTGTCACATCTGTACCGAAAATGTTTTGCGAACAAACACGGTGGAAAATACAGATACCCTGCATAAACTTACCGTTCGGCATTGAGGGCACTGATAGCCGTAGTCTCCGCCATTTTCATCCCAGTGCATGCAAATACAGAAGCGACAGAAATTATGTCCGCACTTCAGTATGACGGGGTCTTTGAAGAAGTCCAAACAAATTGCACATGTGAGCTCTTTCCTCAGGTCGTCTCCAGCTGCTCCAGCGGTAGCCATGTTTACAAGCCAGCCGCAGCACAACACTGCCGCTGCAGGAAGTGGAGCAGAGGAAGAGGAGGAGGGGAAGCGGGCTCATTTGTGGTGCGTCATATTCCGTATTAACCAATCAGATTCCTCCTTCTCTCTCTCTCTTTATCCCCCCTCTCTCTGTCTCCCTCTCTCTCAATTTCAATTTTCAGTTTTAATCAGCTTTATTTACATGAGGTTTTTGATCAAACATGTTACCAACATTTGTTGCGTTCCAGGTATTTACATATGGGTTGAGATAGCTTTTCTCTTTTCTATGTATGCTCTGTGTTGGTGTGAATCTGACTCTAGCAAGTGATTCCAGAATCTAATTGTATATTTCAATTTAATCAGCTTTATTGGCATGACTGTTTAGAGCAAACATGGTGCTAAAGCAAAACATCACATTATACACAATATATACACAATATAATATACCCTCAGATATACCTGATTAATCATCAGGTTAAAACGTTCCAATCAAAAGGCCATTATATGGTAGGTAAAGGCAGTGAAATAATACTTCATGAGATCACACTTTTATTTTGTAATATTTACAGATGCTGCTGTCATAGTGTAGGACAGGGGTTCTCAAAATTTTGATGACTGAGTGCCAATTTGTGGAGCAAGCATAGACTGATGGCTGCAAGCAACTTTTTTCAGGCAGGGGGGAGGCTTACCATGTTCAATTTTCCATGCAATTTTGTTCAGTGAGAGGAATAGAAGAAGGCGACATCTTTATCTATATCTCTTGAGCGGGGTTAGACCCGCTCAAGAGTTCTACCTGTTAGAAGGACATTTTTCCTTGCCAGAGTCACCTTAGTGCTTGCTCTTGGTTGAAACTTTTGGCTTCATAAAGAGTACGGTCTAGACCTG
Source organism: Lutjanus campechanus (assembly GCA_027495735.1). Taxonomy (NCBI): domain Eukaryota; kingdom Metazoa; phylum Chordata; class Actinopteri; order Lutjaniformes; family Lutjanidae; genus Lutjanus; species Lutjanus campechanus. The sequence goes on along the minus strand of JAJHUR010050084.1, from coordinate 8,256 downwards.
CTCTCTATGAAAAGTACCCTGAGATAACTCTGTTATGATTTGGCATTATACGAATGATATGGACTTGACTTGACTATCCTGATGTCACATGCTACATGGTTGTTGACACCACTGAGGGCAGCGTCGAGGCTGATGCTCAGCTTGTGAGTCTTGGCAGATTTTGCACCTGAACATGAACAAGAAACTTGACACTGGACAACATCCATATACATATCACCCAGCAGTGTAGGCATATTTCTGAGGCCACTTGCAAGGGCTCATGCTCAATCCAACACATATGAAGGGCCTGCTCTCTATGTGGGCCCCCCAACACATGGGCCCCTGTGCAACTGCACTGCCTGCACTGTCTACATTTACACCCCTGGTGCCACTAGTTGCCATGCAACCAGTAGTCTTGCATAACCGGACCTTTCTTTCTTCAAGTTGTCAGTCCTAACCTGACAGACAGTTGTTAGGGGAGCACAGTTTGACACAGTAGCCGATTACTGTATTAAATGTAGGCCATTGGAAGTTAAATGCACACATTTATAATGCTTACATTTCATGTCACATTTGGGGACAGCACAAAATGTTTCTGAGGACTGCACTTTGAAAAGCCCTGGTACGGTATATAACTTATTTCATTTAGATATTGAATGTGAATAATGATATGCCTGTGAATGTAATTTTAAAATGTGTGTGCATAATATGAGGTATAAACAGAGCTGTTAATTTGTTTAGGAAAAGTCCAAGTCAGGTCTCATGTCCTTGAGGGCAAGTTTCAAATCAATTGAAAGTTTCCCCAGTCTGTGAATGCTGACCATTAAAATGTAAATACTGCTCTCTAACTGAGACCAAGTGCTTTCAATGGGCAAAATCATCAAAAATTCAGTGTGTTTGTTTAGCTATGCAAAGCATACCTGTGCATTATTTATTTTTCATTGATCCTAGAATTTACAGAGTCAAAACATGAGATTTGGATGTTTTTGCTTCCCAGTCCTAAGTCAAGTCTTTAGGGAGAAAAGTCAAGTAAGCCCCCTCTCACAAGGACATTCGAAACAAGCCTAGGCCGTCTCTATGAAACTTCCTGTACCCCTGCTATTTGTTTACATACTTATTTCCTGTTGCCTTTCTCTGCTGTGGGGGGTGGGGAAGGCTGGGGACAGATATGTGATACCCTTTATTTTTACTTATTATTCCTACCTATTACTATTGTTACCTACCTACGATTTTATTTTTCATTAAGTGACATCCAAGTCTTAAGTCCTCATTTTTGGGCCCATGCCTCAAATCTCAATTCTACAGTAAATCAACAACAACCAGTAATCAACAATATTTATTCTTAAATACATATACATAAAAACCCATTCATAAAAAGACACAAACTGAATATCAAGTTTGATTGTTTGTGCTAAAATTGTCATATACATGGGGATAACTGGCTGTGGGGTATACATTACATTGCATAGCTTGGATTGGCATGTGAGGGATGTGACTCAAAAAGTGCATTTGATGTCAGATATGGTGTTATTTCCAAATTCATCAGGGCCAAAAAAATAAAAAATAAGAATCCCAGTCTGGGTTTCAGCAGGTTGATAGTCGTATAAACCATCACATCCCTCACTGAGTCACACCTCTACTGATTTCCGGCTCATGCTCATCACTTTAGGTAGCCCTGATGAATACTGGAAATAATTATACAATGATGACTGACAACACCATAATAAGACAAATATTTAGGAACACTGATCTCAGCATGTTGTATATCCATAGCAGAGTAAGACACAGGTTTAACAACACATGTAAACAAGAAATTTCACCAGTGATATCAACAAAATGATGAGACTCTATCAGCTGTCTCAAACGTAACATTTTTCATGGTGACATACTGATTTGTAAGCAGCTATTTTGTTTGCATCCTCTGTTCGAAAACATGACTCAGTACACTGAAATCCCACACAGCACTAGTGACAAATAAAGCTTTACAGGAACATAATGTGAGAAGAAGAGGGGTCAAAACATTGGATATGGATACCGTATTTGCATGTTCACAGCACCACACTTATTAGCAGTGTAACAGAAGTGAAAAGTGGCTCTGTAGAGATTCTCTTCAGTCAGCAGTAGTAAATTGTGTTACAACACGCAGTCCATTTGTCTGTAAAAGAAATAACTCCTGAGATGAGTGTCTTTATACATACATATCTTAACCAGTGTTATTTAAAAATGTTATGAAATGCCATAAGTATTAATAAAATGCATAAATATGACGATATCACAGAAACACACAGTGGAGCAACAACACTGCGAGGATGGACAGCAGTAAACATTGTGGTAACAACAAGTGACATCGTAAATGACTGAGTTTACAAAAATTCAAACAATATTAGACACAAAAAAAAAATCAGTGGGAACAACTCAACTCAGCAGCAACAGAAATGTTCAGTACATCTTGGAAAACATTCCCCATCATATGGTAAAAAAAATAAAGAAAAGTAGACATTGAATGAGTAAAACAATAACTGGCTCATAAACATGACAGCAGTGGTATTCATCTCCTGTGGTCAGATGAGAGAATTCTGCAGGTTTAGTTCACAGATAAGAAACAAGTGGTGGCATCTTGTGTTTACCTGTTTCATTACACATTGTGTAATTCAGAATGACTGTCCCAGCAAACACTTCAGGACAAAGTTATAGGCCTAAAGGCACACTTCACATCAAGAGTGAATATTAATCTACCTAATGCAGCACAGCCTTAAACAACCTGTGGGTAGGATTTAGTGGCATCAAGCAAAACTCGACAGAAACGTGCAAGGCTCTATCTATAGGGCTTTTTCATCCCTTCTGTTGGCCACAGCCAGTCGTACCATGCCTTGCTGATTTGCATTTCCATTACCACTTTTAACACGCCAAGCTGTGCAAAGTTGTGTCCTTGACAACCCTTCTTTCTTCCCCTTAAATAAGTGTGTTATGATACTCAACTCATGTCTGTGCAGGAAAGCAGAGAAGAGGCTTTAAAAGTCTCTGTGTTGTCAGCTCTCATTACTTTTGTAGCTTCTAACTGAATCTCTGTGGTTTGAAGTTTATTTTTTCTCATCTGTCCCTGATTGTAGTTTCAGGTATCTGCTTTATTTTACGGTTTCATGTTCTTCATAGTAAAAGCTTTTAAATGACAAAATAAAGGGAGACTTTCATTGTGAAGAATTTATAGGAAATTATATATATTTATCCACCACTGGACTCAAGAGGAGCACATATCGGTTAAAAGACACACCTTCAGCAGCTCTGATGTAATGGAGATGGAGTCAGACTGAGTCAAGCCAAGCCAACACTCAGTGCCCTGTCTAGAGCCAGTGTTCAGTTAGTTCAGTTTGGGCTATTGTAGAAACATGGCGGCTCAACATGGTGGCCTCTGTGGGAGACGACCAACACCCTCTGTAGATATAAATGGGTCATTCTTAGGTAACAAAAACACAAGGATTTTTATTTTCAGGTGATTATACACAAATGAAAACATACTTGTGGATATTATATTTCATTTCTGCCACATTCCAAGATATCCCACTAAATCTTACACACTTGAATTTTAATCATCACTTAGGCTATTCAATATTTGTAATTTCCTGGCAATGGAGGGACCGTAGGCGTCTTAGGTGAGTAGGGTGGAAATATTGTACTTTTGGATCCATAATGAAATCATTAAGATACTAAATACTTGAAATATACTGCCCAATACGAGGGCAGAAATGTATTTTATCCTTTGCTAGCTTTAGGAAAGATGGTCTTCCAATTAATATTTTGGGAGCTATACCTCACAAACTTCAGTGAAGTTTTGACTGACACAGGGGCAGGTCAATAACATCTGAGTGTTCTATTTGAGGTGAACTATTCCTTTCGATATGAATGTTGACATCATGTAGTACCCTTTACCCAAGATACACCTGCAGCACTAAATCTCTGACTTGGCCTGTGTGACACTAGCTTTATGAGAAAAGTGCTCTCTGTGACTGGGACTGTCCTGAAGGGATAGAGCTGCTTCAGGCACTTTAACACCATAAAGCCAGGAAGAGAGAAAGGAAGTATACCATGCTACTAGCAGCACAAGTTGGAATGTAAAGTGAAGACAGTGTGTAGGACTGTCGTGCTGTTTTCTGTTGCAGTGATCAAGGTACGTAATGGATCCCACACTGTAGAAATCCCCCCACTAACAAGCACGCATACACCCAGTAACACATATGATCAATCTCAGATTTTTGGTGTTATGAAAGTAATTAATACCAGTTTAAAAAAAAAGAAAATCCAAAATTTTACAAAAGCCCCCACATTTTCGTCCCTTTGTCCATCTGTCCATCCACGCATCCATTGCTCAGACCTCCGAGCTGTTGTGGCAGTCTTGCATCCTCACCACCAACATGGGCTCTGTGCTGACGGAGCCTTTCACTACCTCCTGCACCCCCTCCCTCCATCCCTCCTTCCCGTCCTTCTGTCTGGATCTCAGCACCAGTATGATGGTGACAATAATGAGGACAGTCAGCAGCAGCCCCACCAGTGCCCCTACCACAGTCACCAGACCCTCCTCTTCCTCCTCTGCGTTCAGCTCACTAGGTTCCAGCCCATCGGTAAATAGCTCATTCGACAATCCTGCACGACGCTTGGCGCGGTCCAAAGCGATGTGCATGATATTGGTGCCACGGCTGTTTTCTGCTCCGATATCCTCAGCAACCTCTGGGACTTCATCGCCAGCCGACCTCCTAGAGCGATGACCTCTCCCGCTCAATGAGGTCAAGGCGAGCTCGTCGCTTGCGGAAACAAAGGAGTGGTACTCGAGGCTGCGTTTTCCAATGCCTCTGTTTGCATTCTCTTTGGAGCGGACTGTGTAGATGGTGTGAATGTACCACTCACGTCCTGCTGCAACCTGCAGAAAACACAAAGTTATACATTTATTAGCATTATGTTCAATTTACAGAATGACTGAAGCAAACAGAATTGCTTTAAGACTCCAACATGAATACATCTATAGTAATTTTAATAATAATATTTGATAAAATGGGACATGTGGGCACTGACTCACTATTACTAGACCTTGGATTTCTGGCAAAAGTGCTCTTTACAAACTTTAAATTGATTTATTTGATGATTAAAAATACAGTAAGTAGTAGCAACAATCATAAAGGATAAAATCACAATAAAGCGTAATGTCTCACTTATATTTTCATCCTCTGCACAACAAACAACACAATACTACATTAAATCATAACACCGGAAACAAAACAGACACTTCTGTACATACAAATGACCCCTCATAAGTCCCGCCCCTTTTTGCTCTGTGCTCATCAACATCATTTGAGCAAATCTGGTACATGGCGGCAGAACCTCTGTCAACTCCTTTTCCGTTTCGTGGACTTAGATATGCAATGCCTTAAACTTGCCTACATTGAAAAGAAATTTTGAAGATGGTTAAAAGAGGGGCAACCTGCAGGGGGGAACCTGTAAAAGCAACATATATATAGTCACATCTTAAGTTAGCTAATGATTGTAAATTTATTGTAGATTAACTGTTAACAATAACAGTAACAATATGTATATATATACACTGGTATTAGATTGGTACTATAAGTCAATACACAAAGTTCAAGTATCAAAATTTAAAAATGGTATCAAAATATTTCTAGTATATGTTATTTTACTGGTTCCAACAGCTTTTAACCACCCTCTAAATTCAAAAAGTTCAACACAGAAAAGCCTAGCACATAGAATATATGGGAAAAAGGAAAGGGCCAAAAAAGGACTGGACTCGGGAAGGGTCAGTTGTGAAGTGACAAGGGCTACATCTTTCAAGCTCTTTTCAGAGCTGCAAAGCTGTCTGACTTTGCAACTATATCCCACAATAGCACAGTAAATCGCTTTGAAATTTTATACATTTAATAATGTGTTATTTACTACTGTAGCGACAGGTTCACGATTAACCGTCATTGGATATGAGGAACATTAGGTGTAGAATACCTGGAACATGGCTGTAGAGTCCAGCCTGAAGCCATCAGATCCCGGCTGTCTGACGAGGGACATGGCTGATGGATCATCCACCGCCAGCACAGCATTAAAACTGACATCACCAAACACACGTGCCTGAGTCTCAGGCTGAGCCTTGTCCTGGTGTGGTGTGTGAGATTGAGGGGAAAAAAAGTAAGTTAATAATTTATAGTGTTGGTTGTGTTTACAAACACAAACTGCATCATTAACAACCTGAATTTACTCACAAGAATCTTGAATCTGTAGAGCAATGACGGGGAGTCAGCCAGGCAGCCAAATTCAAACTTGGTCGGGTTGTACTTTGGTACGTATCCATCAGCACCAGTGCAGAGGAACACCTTCTCTATGCTGCAGAAGAAAGAGTCGCCCAGGTTCTGCACAGGGTCCACCATCACACGGCCATAGATTGTATCGCCTGAAAGAAAGGACAACAACATGAATCTTAAAGCCTAGACCAAGTTATCATGATGAATGATACCTAGAAATCTAATGAGAACAGAATATTTAACCCCTTTAACTCCACAGAGACGTCCACATCCCCGGCTGACATTACTCTCTCTCAGAGGCTGTAGCAGACTGAATTTTTGTATGCCGTTCTTCAGTGTTTTGTTGTCTTAATGTAGCATTTTGTTTGGAAGGATTTTTCACAATTCTACCCATTAAGTGGTCAAACATTGTTAAATTTTGCACCAATCTTAAATTGAATCAACTCAAAAACTGCTGCAACAACTTATTAGACATGATAGGGCTTGGGAATGACTTTAGTCATCATGTTCAGTTCTTTAAACTGTCCGATTTGAAATGTTTATTACAGACTTACAACTACAAAACCTTGGCGCACACTGCTGAGCTGCATCAAATTCATCTTTCAAATGATGTATACCACTTTATGTGGCATATACTACTGACCTGCTATCTCTTCCTAAAAATGACAAAAATGGGTATATTGTAGGGAGGGAAGGAGTGAAGTTTAATCAGTAAATGGAAATGAGCTGAAAGGGCAGTACTGTTAGTTATGTATGTTCTAGCCAATGAAATGCAATCTATGTACTTAACTGTCAATAAATGTGTGTCGAATATCATTGCTTTTAAAATCACCACATCCATGTCAATATTTGCATAATGGTTGTCTTCCAGGTTTGATTTTCTGTCTTCAATTAATTCAGCGCTTTTAGTTTAAAATCTCAGAAGTAAATAACCATTCAAAATAATAAGCTGATGTAATATTCACAGTGATGGATTAGCTACAGCAGGTTCAAACAACTCCTACATTTTCAGAATTTGATTTTCATATTGCACTGACATGAACTCAGTGTGAAATCAGTGTCT
>JAJHUR010050052.1:2105-20324 GCA_027495735.1 Lutjanus campechanus | reverse complement strand
ATGATTACGAGGTGTGACTTTTTCCACTACAGTGTTTTTGGGATGCAAATATATCACTCTTTTGAACACATAATGTTTTGGGAAGAGAAACGTTTTATTTTACTGGGTCTAGCAAACCTGCCGGACTACTCGGCTTGACCGAAGCTGGACGAGAACTCTGCTCACAGGACGCTGCCAGGGGTAAGTCAGTGTGATTGCATGACACTGGTGATGGGGATGCCATACAGATTCATGTCAAAAATCCCGAACTATCCCTTTAAAAGAAAAAAACGTGCAAGGAAGTCCCTGTTCTCTGTGCACTTCAGGCACTGCCGGTGCTACCAAGGCCTCAAATTCTTCTTATGTACATTGATGTGATGTTTGCGGGTTTTTTGTTTATTATGAGAAGGAAGAGCACCACATCAACTTCATGCTCTGTTGTTGACATCAGGCTCTTTCCTGAGAGCTCGACGGCAGGACGAAACGTTAGTTTTGATGAAGACTGTTCATCAGTTCGGCGTGCCACACGTGCCGTTCACCTCCACATGGCTCCACAGATATGTGACCTTGCTGGGAGCCAACAGAAATAAAACTCACGGTTTTTAATTATTTTTTCATGTTCTTATCATTTTTAATTTATTTTACCATCACCCGCTGGCATTTCATCGTCTGTGTGGTTCAAACACGCAGGCAAAGAATAACACATATCAAACCACACAGTCCAATATACAAGACCAGAGTGAAGGATAAGAATCACTTATCGTGCCTATTCTGATACATAAACAGTCTGCTGTAGGTCAGTGGCTACAGCACTCGTGCTGTTACAGCACATATAAACACACTTTGGATGATGAAAAAGGTGCTAACAGGGACCGGGGCATGAAAAGAGAGCACATAGAGTCAATGACAGATTTTTTGTTGTTGTTGCTGCAGAGGTCAGGTCACGGACTTGTGTGTTCTGTAAGATAAAGAATAAGCTGGTGTGTAAAGCTTTAAAGTGCAGATAAATACATTAAAACAACTGGTCTTGGTCAAAACAAAAACAAGGAGAAATGGTATGAAAATGTTGCACAAATACTGAGGCCTGTGATCAAGTAGCCAATATGTTACTATAGATTAGACAACTTTACTAATCCAACTTTATTGCCACCAAATCACTCACACAGACAGTACAATACATAAATAACACCATAAAAAAGCTACGCTATGGATCCAGGCCACATCTAAAAGCCAAAAGGAGACTCCCTAAAAACTTGGTATTTCACCCATGACTGTCTCAACTTGTGCCCTGACTACACACTAACAATATGAGATCAATTTATTTAATCTGTGTCAAGTATGAATGCTTACAGAATACTATTTATACCATAATTTGTATATTTGGTCTCACACCTATGTGCACCTATGCGCCCAGAAGAATACAGATGCCTCATCTGAGTAGATTTATGTTGTTCGACATAATTTAGACCTTCTACATGTCAATATATTTTAGGTCACTTAAGAATTTATCAATTGCAAATTTGCAGTACAATGTGTAAAAATGTAAGTTAAACTACGTAAATCTGTGATTGCAACAAAATAAAAAACTAAGTGAAGGTCTCATGCATGTTTAATCTTCATTCTTTTTAAGGCAAAGATTAGTTTAATAAATAACTTTTCAGGTTATGGCGTTTACACGAGCACAGACATCACTAGTTGCTCACTGAATGAGCTTCTGAGTTTGTTTAGCCGTTTTCACATATGCACTTCAAATTATACCCTTAGAATCAGGTCTGAATGTGGCTTTTCACACTTGCAGCACACATGAGGACACTTTAATGTCAAGAATGACTTATGAACCTTAACAAACAGTCTTAGTTTATTTAGAAGCAAAGAAGAGTAAAATGCTGCACACACAGACAATAAAGCCCATGAATAACCAATGTGTTATACTGTGAATCTTTTAATAATCTGTCTGAACTCCTCAGCAACACAATTACACACACACATAATAGAGTAAAATTGTAATAACTGTGATTTTTATTGATCATAAAACCAGACTAGTGCAAAGAGAGGTGCCATGAGTTAGCTAGCCCCAAAGAAGTTTGATACTGGTCATTAGTGAGCTCTTTGTTACCTGCATGATAGAGGAAATAATTACACTTCAGGACTTCTGGTTCAAGCACCTTGTGGTTCCTGTAAAGAAAGAAAAGAAAGCACGAAGCAGAGAAAGTGGGTTTTGATGTGGGAGGGAAGTGAGAACTGAGAGAAGCTGGAGAGAAACGGGTCGAGGTGTCAGCGTACTTCAAACGAAAGTGCTTGTCAGACGGTCGAGCATCATATGAAACACCTCCACCCACACCTTTCCAGCATCGGAATTGGTGGCGACTGCGTCTGACAGTTTTTGAAACCTTCTAAAACCCGACAACCCCTGCATTCACAGCCATTATAGGCAGCGATTTTACAGGTATAAAGTTGTGTGAACAACTGAGTGCAACACAATGAACGCCTTCGAGGAGAGATTGTCAAAAGTCTGCTCCACTTGTATGATTCATCATCACGGCTCACCCCTCAGCTTTAGACATGTTCGAACAACACTTCATGTGAAGCACATCCTTTTTTATGCACGCTGAGACCTTTACAGCGCTTTCACGCCAAACCCTATTTGGTTTGGTTCAGATGAACTGTGGTGCATTTACCCATTTAGTGTGGTCCGTTTGGACGGTTGTCAAAGCTGAGAAACAAAAAGGAGGGTCTCAGTCTGCCCAACTCTGTCTTTTTTAACATTCCCCAGTAACAAGTGGGTAAAACGAGTGAAACCTAGCGACCACACAGTACAAAATGTCTCTGTTGTGTCACATACTGTTACAAACTAATATGAGGTTCAGCTACAGTATTGATTAATACTCATCATTTTTGTCTTTGTGACACCAGAAAACATAAATACACCCATGATGTGCAGCAATGTGTGTTTACTGTCACTTACTAAATTCTGATTTATCCAGTTAACTCATGGTTTTCACGTGACGTCACATCCGTATGGGAACGCCCCCTTGGAGGACAATGCTGGCCTCCGCTGCCCGGCAGCTTACGAACTGAACAGTCTCTGCTGTATCAGATAGTTGTTGTGCGATTGGATGCACTAATCAATGAGGAGACAAACCTGGGCTGTGTTTCTACAGAATCCTGTCCAACAAGGAAAACCCAGAAAGTTATGTCATGAGATATTAAGTTAACCTAACAAAATGATGCTGCCTTGTTACTGTCCTACAACACTGGCCACAGTGACCCCGAAACTAACTAAAACCTGTGGGTTAATATTAGATAGCTAACGTTAGTTAATAACTACTCACCTTTGTTTTGACAATGAAGAATTTCTTATCCTCCGCCTCCCAAACAGCGGCATTATTGACCCATCCAGATCAAAAATACATATAACTGTCAGCACTTCTGTACATCGGCAGTGTGAAGTGAGGGATTCTCCACAATACAGATGTAAAAATCGCTGAAGTGGAGCTCTGGCAGCAACTTTAGCGACCCAAACATGGTGCCCAAAAGTGCCCCAAAACTTGTTTGTTTTCATATCTTTGTTTTTCTTTCGTTGAGATGTGATCCAAATATTCGTGGCTTGAAACAGAGAGATAGTTTAGCGGCTTGTGCTGCGTCTTTTCGCAAAATGTTGGGAAAAAAAGGAAAAGAAAAGAAAGAAAAAGGGGAATTATTTCCATCAAATGCTTTGGAGGGACCAAAGAAGGCCAACCAGATGGTTTGTCACACAGAACCATCTGGGAAATCTTCCTCAGAAACTGTTTGGAAAAGGGCAGACACTTTCAAAAAACACTAACATGGGTGAACTTCAACCAACTTCAACCAAAGGCTATTTCGCACAACCCGAATTTAAGAAGTATAAGAAATTATCAAAGTCTCATATCGGTCTTCAGTTGAGCTCATTTATGTCTATGAGACACAGACTAGACAAAGACGAGATTTTTTAACTTTTCATTTCCTGCAGGTCCAAATGCAGATTAAGTCAACTGCCCACTTCCCAGCCTGCTCAGAGGTAGACGGCTTACAAACAGAACCACAATCACTTTCTGAGAGAACAGCCCCTCAGGGTGACGCAAACAGCAAAGCCAACCATAAAAATCAGCTGTATAAAAGGAAATTATATCTGCAGACCCACAAAGTGCCGAACGGCCACGCGATAAGGCGGCAAATGAAAAATGCAGATAGGTGCCATGGCAACGTGGCCCTTTGAGCGGCACAAACAAACAGCAGGAGCGGAAATGGAGAGGTTGAGAGTGAATGCCAATTAAATGGTTTTCTAATGCACTTGCAACAGACAGACATGCTCCTTAAACTGCTTTTGTTATCATCGCTGTGAAGAGTGAATTGATAATCAAACCGTTTGGGATCGGAAAGAGCGATGATGAGGAGGAAAAGTCTGAGGCAGGGAGAGGTGTGAGATCCTGTTTTCATCCGTGCTTCAGACTCATGTGGGAGCACCGGGATCAGAGATGAGGAGACAGACTTGGCACGTTCAGATGATCAGGTACAGCATGTAAAACCTGTCTTCAGTCAGACATTTTGGTTTGGTTTTCTCCCAAAATACTTTAAAGCAATCGCTGCTCTTACATAATTATTACTTTTATGTGTCAGGGTGGGCGAATTCAGATTTGGGCCTCACACTCAGTGTCCTGGAGTTAAGCAGATTTTGTGGGTAAATATGGCACCGAGCCTTTGAAGTGCAAACAGAACTCTGGAGAAAAACCATGAAGGAGGCAGAGTTAATACACTTTAATGTGTCTCACTGCAGATATCACTCGCTTATCGGCAAACAGCAGCTGAAAAATGAAAATGGAACATTTTAAATCATCCCTCTTTGGTCAACGGTGTTAGTTAAAAACAGTGAATCAGAGTTTTGTTTAGAATTCTTTTGCTTTCTAACAATGGCTCTTGAATGTTTCTATTGAATATTTCCACTTCCTTGATTAACATACTTTAAAAATTAATGAATGCTTTTCCATCTGTTGAAACAGGTTATGTTTTCAATTCTGTGTCTTTGTTTGCAAGCTATCTTTTTTTTTAAAAAATGAACAGATTTGGATAGAATCCAGTGGGCACAAAGCTCTTTCCTCGATGCATCTGCTAATTAGAGCAGGTAATGATCCAGATGCAGGATTTAATCCATTAAATAATCGTTTTAGCTTTAATTATTTGGCTGCATTTAACAAAAAAACAAGCATAAATCTTTGCATGGGCTAAAGCTTTGCTAATCCTCAGAGTTGGAGTAGGTTTACACTCTACAGAGGCTCCTTAACCATCTAAATATATAGTTCATATAACAAGTTTAAAGTCTGCAAGTTTAATGAACTTTAAAGCATCATAAGTATTAGCATAAATTTAGATTTTTCTGTCCAGGTTCCAAGCTTCTTTTTTTATTTTTTTATTTCTGGTCATAGATACTCTTTTGTTCACATTTAGATTATGTAATAAGCCTTTGAAAGAACAGTGTAACAATTTGGGAAATGTGCTTTTTCGAGTTCTTGCAGAAAGTTGTATGCGAGGATTGATACCACTCTCATGTTTGTGCGGTAAATATGACACAGTTGGTTAGCTTAGCTTGACATAAACACTGGAAACAGAGGAAAACAGCTGGCCAAGCTCTGCCCAGCAGCTGGAGTTCAGCAACTGGCCAAGAAAGAGTCCGGCTCGTAACTCCCTGATGCTGTTCAGCATGTTGTTGCGCTTTGGTTTGTGCAGTGATATTTAAGGTATAATAGGTGCCGATACTAATCATTTGTAATAATATAACTGATATTTGCAACCGATAAACATTTGCAGTAAAAATTGAAATTTGTCAACATAAGCTACAATTACAATAGACCTTTTTATTATCTCAAAACAAAAAGTCCAAGGAGTTACCAGCAGCATTTCTCAAAGTCATCTGAACATTTTAATAAAGAAAATAAACAAAATAGTTCCCTGAAGTTTAATAAAGTGAGTTACTCATTACATGGACCAAATAGTGCAGTGTGCTATGCTATGCTAGGCTAAGCTAATCTACTGAGCATGGTATCAATCAATCTTCTCAAACAGCTCTCAGCAAGGAAGCAAATATGTATATTTCAAAAAATGCTAAACCATTCCTTTAGCATTAACACATCTAAAAAGAATCAACTATTTTCAGTTGGCTCTGTCAAACATATGTGAGGGACATCCTTGTCTTGATCCACCTGTGCAGGTGAAGAACAAATGTGACAATATTTACTCCACACTGAGCTTCTATACCACAAAGACCTTTTTGAAAGGGACTCTGTGTGCCCCTGAAGTCCTGAAACTGGATGCTTAGCAGTGGTCGGGGGTCTGTTTGCCGCCGCGTACCCCCACAAAGGTTTATCCCTCCACTTATCATTCCTCAGCCTTCAGCAGCTCCACAGTGCAGCGACACCAGAGCCCTTCGCCTAATACAGTACACACATGGTGATGACAACAACCACTGATGAATAGAGCTGCAGGCCATGGAGATTAATGGACGGTCCATTAAGACTGTAATTCATGTCGGATATGTTTGTTTTGGCTGTTTTCTGAGCTGTCTCACAAATAACAAAATCTGATTCATTTGAAAGCATGAAAAATATTCTAAATTTTCATATAGTGGGGATATGACCTTCTGGTGGCAGTGGTGGAGGGACGTATCCAGATCCATAGGTATACTAGGCAGAATTTTTCTTAAAATAAATAAACAAATAAACCCTCATTTTCTCACATGTTGCTGTGTTTGGTACATTTCTGGGCATTTCATTGCTTATTTCTTCCGATAGCAGTGGCTAGGACTCAGCAGCGACCAGTGATTACATTTTCCGTCATCTGCTCTCAGTCTGTGAGAGCTGCAGAGAGAGTTACACACACACACACACACACACACACAGAGAGAGAGAGAGAGAGAGAGAGAGGCAGAGCAGACTGAGGATTTTGAGACTGTGTCACAAAATCGTTTGAATGGTGGGTTTATAAAAAGCCCTGCATATTCTATCTTTAAGTAAAACCAAACTGTGAAAATACTCACACTTACTCAAGTAAAAGCATGTAAGTATAATCAGGAAAAAAGTAGTCAATGCAGTGTTGTACTGTTGTATGTTGTATCATGAGATTATTATTACTCATGCATTCATGTAAAAGCAGGATTTTACTGTTGAAGTTGGTTGAGGTGAAGCTCATTTTGAAATATTTTGTGCAACTAATGATTATTTACATCATGGATTAATATTTTCTCCATTAATCGATTTATTGTTTGGTTTGTAAAGAAATCTAATCACAATGACCTTCATAATGATTTGTTTTGTCCAACCAAAGAAAGGACAAGTACTTCAATTTATACTTTAGCACGGTTTGTGTATAAATGTACTTAGTTGCATTCCAGCACTGCTGGTTGGTGTGAATAAACATAAAGACTAAACTCCCTGTGTTTCCCAGCATCTCAGGCCAGAGCAACATGTTCAAAAAGCTTTAAATGTGTTGAAGACATTCTGGCGTCCGGCGAAAAACAAGATGTCAACATGCACGTCTCTTCTGTGTCTCAGTGAGCTCGGAGCCTTTCAGACTCCTCACACTGTGGCAGAGATCCAGAGGGACTGCTGCGACCATAAACCGCTCTGGCTCAACTAAAAGGACAGATAACCCTGTCCTTTTTATAGAAGGTCTACCGAAGAATCGGAGCCAAGTCGATGCAAAGAGAGACGGGGAGGGAGTTTAACTTGAAGCTCGTCTCAGTCACCTCATACAGTGACGAAGTGAGGATGAGGAGAGACAGAAGGTTTGAAACAGGAGAAAGAGGATGGAGTCAGGATGTTTTGCGCTTGGATGTCAGTTACGATGTTTAGTATTCAACAGGGCTGTTGTTTGGCGAGGCTGAGAGGTGCTGAGCAGATTTGTAACGCTCGTAATATTTCAATTTGTGACCTTTATGGGGCAATTTCCAGGTGTGCCTATAAAAGTGCCTGTAAAACCAGAAATATGCTTTTGTGAAAGTTGGCATCAAGGATCAAAGAATGCTTTATGAATAATGCTGAACAGACACACGTCAACGGCAATCAGATTAGCAGAGGTTTGAATTTCTATCAATAATTTCATGCATGATCGCCAACTTGGATTAAACACTGAGGGGGCCAAAATGTCTGCATATGTAATGTTAGATGATGTGATGTGGTGAGGAGTAGGGATTAATATTTTCCCCAAAATTTTCTATCCTGGGAATAGAAGCATGCTATCTTGATGTATCCTGGGAAATTCAGTTGTTTTTCAAGGTGTAATTTTGGTCATATTTCAGGCAACACTGTATGTAGAAATAAATTGGAGAAATGACCACTTCTGTGTACTATCTGGTGGTATTAATAATTATTGAGGCAGAGGAATGCCATTTAAACATTAATCAACATTATAACGAACATAACATAAACTCTGCATGCTGTGTGCAGCTTGACCTTTGCTGCAGCTGCGAGGGTGAAATGCCAAGTTTATTTCAAGTGATCTGTCGCTGTCTGACTGAGCAACCTCACGGGAGGGATATTTTATAATTCTTCATATTATAAACAAACGAAATTCACTGAAACAAGTTATTTGGTGTTTTAAAAGTCACTTGATGAAGCTGAGACAGATTCCATTTTATGCTTGCGTTTAGATTCTGCTGTGCACAGCAGAAGACTGGCATGGTGAGCACTGCAACAACAACAGATATTTGTTTCAAAATGACTCTGGTAAAAGTAAAAGTGCTGTTTCAACTTCAGTACTCAAGTAAACGTGAAAAAGTACAGGCTCTGAAATGTACTCATAGTATAAATGTAGATAACAGTACTCTTTGTCACATGGTTTTTATCGTGTTGTCTTTTTTGTCATTTCTGTCTTATGTCTTTTTCTTCCTGTTACATGTTTTTAGTTTTGTTACGTCTTTTTTGTCTTGTTACATTTTATGTCTCTTGTTGGGTCTCAAGTCTTTTATTTCTTGTTGTCTTTTTATGATGTGTTTGATCTTGTTACATCTTTTACTTCTTGTTACATCTTTGTTTTCCTTTTATGTTGTTTTTTGTCTTGTTATATTTTATGTGTCAGGTCTTATATGTTTTCTTATGTCTTTTACATCTTTTAAGCCTCTTTCTGTCTTGTTACATCTTTTACATCTTGTTACCTCTTCTACGTCAATTTTTGTCTTCTACAATCTTTATTTTGTTGCATCTGCATGCATGATATGCACTGATGAATACACCAAGGAATTATCTTTTCTGTGTCTCACTGTTCCATCCGTTTAGGCTGCAATTGTTCTTGATGTTGGGAAGGTTCCAGATGGATTCTTCAGGAGATTTTGGCCGTCTTTCCACAGCGAGAGGTGCCAACTGTTGAAGGTAAAGCCATCACATGCTGCCATCTCTGCCAGCATTTCACCCAGAAGTGTTTTGGATAAAGCATGAATCCAGTGTTGTTGCACGCTTTGGGATTTCACTTGGAAACCAGTTGTTGAGCCTCAGCATATTTGATCCTTTGTTCACAGAGCGCACACTTTACATCTTCATGGTTTAATATTTTGAAATATTTCTGCACAAAGCTGGTGGCAGACATCGTGTTGTATTAGTCTTATTTAGATGTTAGAGCCACAAGTTACCTTACTAACTACATTAACGGACAAAAGTGTTTGAATTTGTGTTGTTTTTTCCTGTTTTGCCTCAAAACTGAGGGGTGTTGCATCCCCATCTTGAACCTTTGGGGGGCATACAGTAAAACCCAGTGCCCTCTGTGGATGGCGCCCATGATTTCATGTTAATTTCATAAGGTTGGATTGGCTTCATATGTCATACATATGAAGCCATGCCACCTTGTGAAGTGGCACCAGCCATCACCACATACAGACGGATCTTTTGATGCAGCTTCAGAGAGCGCTGAGCCATTTCCAACATCGTGGGATCAAACAATTTCAAGGGTGAGCTGTTGTGTCAGAACAAAAGAACAAAAAGGGGCATGATGAGGTCTCTCTTCAGTCATTTCTTTCTACGTTTCAAAGGTCATCATTAAAAAAACATTATTTATTATGAAAACTTAATGAGCACCAGAGGAATTGCTCGAGAACTTGCTGTATTTTTCTCCCAGCGTTCTCGGTCTGATGGCGAGTAGTTCAGCATCGCTCTCAAGCATGAATTTGTTTGGTTTGACATATTTACAATGAAAACTGCTGAAGGGCAAACTGTCTGCAGTGGGTGACGGAGAGAGGGGCGATGGGGTTATGGGGTCAAAGCCCCGACACCATACAGGACCTAATGTGATTTCTTACTAATGCTCTGTTTACACCGACACGCACACACACTTGTACCTTTGGACCCTCTTTGACAAAATGCATTTTCTTACCCTAACCGTGTCCTCAACCTTCTAAATTTCATGCCTGCACCCATATTTTACCCCCTGGTGAGATGTATCCAAATATATTTACTCAAGCAGTGCACTTAAGCAGAATTTTAGTGTACTTCCAGTACTTTAGGAGTGTGATGATAACCACATTACTGCAATACCGCGATCATATGATGCCTAATGTGGGCTTGAGCTCATTACTGCATCACTGCATATTTTATTTTTAAGAAAAAGCTTAAGCTAACATTGTAAAGTTACAATGTTAGCATAAGCTTTAGCATTAGCTTACCATTAGCTTTTCCTGCTCAGTTTACTTCAGGGCAAACCGCCTTCACTTTTTCAGCAGTTAAAAAACAACAGAAGAGCTGCGGCATTTATTGCCCGACACTCTGTAACTCTGTAACTGTACATTTACTGCCAGACTGACAAGTTACTGCTAACATTTTCCTCTCCTTCACTTGCACGCTGCACACAACAGGATGCAATGCCCTATTCCTTATACGAGCTATGGCACGCTTTTAACACTATCTTTCAGTGAAGTCTGGTAAAATGCAATTATTTGTGCAGCTGCAGTAAACAACCATCCTGCAGGAATACACTGCTTTTTCACCGATATGGTCCGCATAAATCTTACACATTTAAATATTACAAGACACTGGTATAGAATAAACTACTCAGCAGTGTATAAACTGGCTCCACTGCAACTGACTGCAACATTAATGCAAATGCTGCTTAAACATTAATACATCAGTAATAATGATCCAATATTAGAATATGTAATAATTTAACACCGTCAGAGGTCACTCTGCCTGCATAATCAGTTTACGTTCCAAAGGTGCATTTTGCTGATAATGCTTCCATACATTTACTTACATTATTGGAGTAATTCTACATTACTTTACAACACACATTTTAAACAGAATCCTAACGCCAAGTCTTAACCCTCAAACAGCTCTTTGACAAAGTCTGTGTGACCTCTGGCTTTTAAATTTTGATATATGAGAAGAAGACGGCTCATTAAATCTTTGGGTTGTCACACAGGGGACTGACTGGTCATGACTCCACGCTGCGTGTGTGTGTGTGTGTGGATATCATGCCTTGTTGACATTTCACAATGGTTCATCATATTCATATTCATCAATATCAAGTAGATATCACTTTAAAACACTTTAACAGGCATCTGAAATACTCAATCCACCATACCGGCCGAGCCTTAAACAGTACAACAGCTGGACCTGCAGCTGTCAATCATATTTTACAGCAGATGCTGTGGACGGACATGTGAGGTCCTGACAATCTCACCGAGACAAAGACTATACCTGCTGGCACTGACGGTGGTTTGTAAGGAGGACCAGACTTCTCCTTTCACAGCATGACTCCCCTGGTCTGCCACTGACACGGTAGATGAATGGCACCACTGGCTGGCCAGCGCCGGGTGTCAAAGACAAATGAGAGCGAAGCCCACCAATCAGAGACAAGACGCCCCTGTCGTCCACGGGGCGGTGGGGGAGTGAGTAATTTGTTACAGGTTTGAATATATCACCAGGATTGACGTGAATGTAAGTGGAGTCAAAGCTCAGAGACGGAGGTCTATATGGAGTCCAGTGAGCTCATTGTGTATGTTCAACATGCCGTGGGAACGAATGGAAACCGTCTTTTTTTATTATTATTAAAAGGAAACTGAAGAATTAAACAACTTCCTAACATAAAGAACAGCAGTTAGGGTTCCAAAAGGGTTCTTCCAGAAGGGCTGAATCTGGTTCTACGTAGAACCCTTAGAAAACAAGAGGGTTACTGGTGTAAACCTTATTAAAAAGGCTATTTCTAGATCCCTTTGATGTGTTCTACATGAAACCCTTGGAATATAAAAGGGTTCTCAGTACAAAATGGATGGGTTCTAAATGAAATCCCTGGAATAAAGTTAAAGTTGTTCTCAGTAGAACCCCCTGGGTGGGTTCTAGATGGAATCCTTGGAATATAGTTCTCAGTACAACCTGAGTGCATTCTTGTTAGCACCCTTGGAAGGTGGATAGGTTCTGGATAGAACCCCCAGATAGGCCTTTTCCACCTACATGGAATGGCCCTGTTCTGATTCAAGAACCCCCAAAAAGTGGGTTTGCAGCTGGAACCAAAAAATATCAGGTTTTCCTTGGGTACCAAAGTGGGCATGGAATATAGAAAGGTTCTGGGCATCACCTAGGTGGGTTCTAGATTAAATCCTTGGAATATAATGTAAAGGGTTCTTGGTATAACCCCATTGTAGACCTTTTCCACTAACATGGAACCGGCCTCGTTCTTGCTCAAGCTTCTTGTGCATTCTGCAACGCTCTCTGTTGATGACAGCCTTTATCAGAATGTTTCCACTCAAAACTGGTGGAAACATAGTTCACTAGATAAAACCAAGGTTCCAATTATCCTGAACGGAACCGGTTCAACAGCAGCTTATTTTGTGGAAAAAGACCTTGTAGAGCCTTAAAAAAAAAGGTTCTACCAGGAACCCAAAGGGGCTCTCCTATGCAAGCTGAAAAATCCTACATGGTTCTAGTTAGCACTTTTATTTCTAAGAAAGCAGTTGAAAATAGGTAGCTGTACTTTGTGTTCCCAGGATTTTCATGCCTAGGAACATGTTCTACATGATGATAGAGGGAGATTAAGAACCTCATAATACAGTCTCGGCTTTACTTTCACAAACTTATACAAAGTCCTCATAAAAGCCCAGCTTATGGGCACATAAATGGGGATGAGTCTTCGCGAGAGTACGGTCACATCCCACTCTGCAATGATGTGTATATTCCCGAGGACATTTATGACTCTCCGTAATGGATTGTGGCCCGTTAAAGATTCCCTAACTGTTCCTCTTTACTGCCAGGCAGATTTGGCACAGATATTTTCTCTTGAGAGCAGTACGGTTTCAATTAAGTGCTATGACCAGTTTGGAGTGCCGGCTCCCAACCTCCACGTTTTCAGTATTCTTCATTTGTGACTTAATTTTTTTCACATTTGATGAGTAATAGAAATACCCCCCCTTTCTTCTCTGCTTTAACTAATAATAGTCTCAATATGAAATAATATTTATTCTGCTTTGATTTGGAAACAGAAATGCTCTCCTATCCACACCACATTACTCAAAATTTCTCTCAAACAAAGACCTGTTCTATTCACTCATTTGCCCGCACACTCAAGGGCAAACACCCGCTTTACTCGGACAAAAATGCACCTTCTCACATGCAAATGCTTGTACATGCATGCACATATACTACGCATAAAAACACATATATACACATGGAGCGCAAAGGCCATTCATCAGTTTGTTTATATCAATAATTTCACATAATTACATCTCTGTTTTGTCAGGGTCCGCAGAGTTGGAGAGTAAATGCTTGCTCTTGGCTCGGAGTTATATTTCTCATTCCAGGAGGGGGTTGGGGTGGAGGTGGGGGGAGTGAGAGATGGAGGGTTCATGAATAATGCCTCTTGCCATTGGCGCAACAAGGACAAGATTAATCCCCTCGCACAAACACCAAGCCCTTTTTCTGATTAATTTCACATTTATAATTTAGTAATTGCACGACTCGGACAGTTGGATATACAGCTAATGAGATTTACACATGCTCTTTGGACCCAGGTCTCGCTCAGCTGTAGATTCTCTTTGCATTGTGCATGAGTGAGTGTGTTTTTTTTTTCTTTCTACACTTGCAGCGTTACTAGTGCGGACCCATTTTAACAGTTAAATGCTGTAGTATTTGGATTAAATAATAATATCATGCAGTAGTGTAAATAGAATATTTTGGAAATAGTTTCTTAAGTGATATTCTATACAAGCACCGGGTGACTTTCCTTTATTAGGATGAGTTCAGCCACCTGCAGTCCTCAGAGCACCAAATGTGTATGCACCCGAAAACAGTCCCCAAAAATGCACTTTTCACTCTTGTAACACATGCTAAAAACAACAGTGCCAAGCTATTTTAAGAGATTACTGACCCTTTAAAAAATGCAACGACATCTACATATTTTACCTGTATTTAAATATTAAATATTTGTCTTCATTAGGATTGAGTGGGCTCAGGGATGTGTGCCACATTCACTGTAGAGAAGTCAGAGCGTACTGCGCAACAGACTTCTGCATTGTTAATTCTGATCTTTTTATGGCCTTACTTTCTCCATAATCATTAGCCTAATTGATTAAGTATGGGACTCTACTTATTATCAGAATTAGGGGGTTTTTTGCCCGTCAAAAACAGGAAAAACACATGCGACTATTTACTTTTATTCAGTTTAAAGGAGCAATATATGAATAATAATGATTTTTTTATGATAATTGCACATGCAAAAATTAGTACAGCAGTCCAAATAGTGAGTTGGAGCCATAGACTGTCTATTAAATAGGCTTAAATCCTATTGATCTATAGGTGAAGCGAGTTGTTTGCCCCTGCTCCCTCTTCCCCAGACTCAGGGAAGCTCTGCAGGCTGCAGGAACACTGCAGGAGCACAGGACGTGCGCAAAATCATAAAATGACAATAAGAAGAAATAACAAGTACTGCACTGCAAGTTGATTGGCCATTTGTAACTGTAAATTGTCTGTCTGTCCTGAAATTTAACTGTTATAAACAGCTTCTTCTGCTAAAAGGTTATTAATGGCATCTTATGACTCATTAACAGACATTAACTCATTCAGCATTAGTTTTAACTTTAATTAACATGAAAAAGGCAAACAAAAACAGTAGAAACAGTAGAAATTTTGAAGGAGGACACCACAGCTGGAGTGATGTTGTCAGAGCAGTGAGTATTTCAACTTGACATGTTTCCTCATTTTTTGATCTATTACAGTAAATATATCACAGATTTCCCCCTTTTTAACAAAGACTACGTGAAAAAACATCAAACAAACAAACAAAAAAATGCACAGATCCTGCAACACAACAGAACAAGAAGACAATATTTTTTAGACAAAATAAGGATAAGTTTCCCCTAATTCAACACAAACACAAAACTCAGAAATAGTGCCCACACATTTGATAATGCACCTTTCCTTAGTGCCTGAAACATCATGGTGGCATAAAAATTCTTTTCCTGGTACTTCTGTCTAACACTTAGCATTTTGAGCACCCTGACTCCACGTGAACCTTAATTAGTATCCGTGGTAACACTGGTGTTTATCCCACTATTTCATATCAAAACGGCTGCCGTGAAAAAGTCCTGTTCAAATTTTAAAATAATTGGATTTCTCAATTAAATTAGGGTTTAATTACCTTGAGTGACAGACTTTGGTTTGTTTGTTTTTTTAGGGCAATTTGTATTATTGTATCTTCAGCATCAAGTTGGAAAATTTGAACTTTCAGAATAGTCTGTTCTGAGTTAAGGCTGTTTATGTGAACACTATTTAAAAGTCATAAACTGGTAATTAACTGGTAATAACTCTGATATGACATGACGTTAGCACTGGACCAAGGGAGGAAAGGGCTGTTTTAATTTAACTTCTCTTTTAAATTGAATATTTGATATTAAATTATCTTCAGTTCGACATCTATTGGACATTTACAGTCAAACACTCTTGTTCATGGAAAAAAAACAAACATGAAACACGAAACATGTAAGAATCAGGAGATGGTTAAAAAAAAAAAAAGACCTTCACATACCATCCATACATCTAAGTCGAGGCAGCGAGCGTTGGAGCGCCAGCTTTTTTTGGCACTGATTAGTCCCACATTCTCGTCAAAGTAGACGTGTTGTTTTTATTTTCATGCTCCAGCAGAAGACAGGGAAGCGAGGCGAGAGGCAGTTAAAACGACCATGACCAGAACCATACGCCGTAGCTGTGACTTTCATTGCCTCGCATATCATTTCAAAACTGTCCAAAAAGCACTTCTCTCTGGACACTTGAACCGATCGAGCGGGCTTTCATCTCCTGCTCTGCTTAACAACCTTTGTTGGTTCTGTCCAATCTGGATCTCATTCCCTCCCCTCTCTGTCTCTCGCTGAATAATGCCTTTGTAGTCACTCCCGTCCCACCACACACACCCTTCATGTCCAATATTTAATATGTACCAAGTGACAAGCCAAGGAAGTAACCAAGAATGTTACACGCTAGTTATTGGCCCAGAGAACCAGTATACAGGTCAAAAGATTGGCCTCTTCCCCGAGCTGTGACCAAAAATACGAGAAGTAATCATGTCTTTATTAGAGCACAATAATGTCAAGAATGTCTTTGTCAAATTCACAAGAACCTCAGTTTCAACTATTACCCCGGAGGGACCGAGGTGCAGCCAGAGTGCATTTTTACCAGCAAGAAGTCAGAACGCCAAAACCTACTGACTCACAAACAGAGTATAAAAAAAACAGAAATGTAAAATACATCATCTCGTAGTCGAAGCCTCTGCGCAGGATAACGGGTGAGCAGCATTAATGGTGGCACGTTCCCATCTCACACATCTGGTTCACATGATCAAACAGGCCATTAATTCGACCGTTTCCAAAAGAAGGAGCAAAACGGCCTGATAACTCACCACATAACAATCAGAGGTTAAAGGTACAATCTGTCATCTTTAAGTGTAACAAAAGTGTCTCTCTGCCGCCAAAATCCAAAACACATGATTATAAGGTTATAGGTCTTTGAGAGTACAAGGAATAGTTACAGTACAATTTATTGCGGATATTCAGGATAAAGTTGACTAGCCTCAGTTTCACCAATTTAATCTGGCCGTGACAACAAAGATGCTAAAAATGGAAAATGGAAGTCAAGTCATTTATCTAACTAACTACAATTAATAATTCTTAATACAAAATTAAAATAGAAGTAATAATGTAATTTGGTTGTAATAAAATAAAACTGCTAAATTGGTACGTTATTTATTCCAGTTAACTGTTCCAGTTGACCTGCAGAGTCTTTCCATCAGTAGCCAACAGGACGGCTGAAGACATAAAATGAAAACAAAAATATCTACAGGTGAACATACAATTCAACATATATGGAAAATAATATAATAATATAAGTTTCCTACAACAAATGAACAGTGAACTTGGGTTTAAGCGGTGCTTTTATTTCACGGTCTTTCCAGGAAACTTACCTAAAATTCTTGTTTTGTTTTTCCATCAGCACAAAATCATTATTAATGTTAAAACACCCTCTGTTCCCAGTGGTCTTTTGCATGGACAGAAACCAAACTCCATTCTCAAAGCAGGGAATTTATGATAGGGTCATATTTTTTTGCAGTCAAAACTTTTGTTGCATCATCACTAAGACTCTTCTCTGATTCGTTTCAGTCTACAGGCACAATCGGCTCACATGTTGTTTTACTCAGTAACATCATAAACTTACAAACCTGTGATGAAGTGTTTTCCATAAACGTAAACATATTGACCGGCCTGGCACGTTTACAATATTTTTTTTTTCACCCTATGACAGTAAAGAGACGTATGCTGTCCAGACCACTGAGCAGGATATAGAGAGGATATTAAAAAATAAAAAAAAATGTTTTACATGTGAACTATTTTAAAAAGTGGAGGTGGCTTCTATTAAATTACATAATTTATTCCAGTAATTTATTGCAAAGAACAACTCAGAAAGTTGGAAAGTTTTTTTTTTTTTTTCCCCCAGAGGCCAAGACATAGAAAAATGGTAAAATGGTGACACAGCAAGAAACACAACAATAAAAAGAGGTTGTAAACAAGCCAACAGTGTAGCCAGATATCTAAACCACTTTATTAAGAGCTACTCTGAAGAATTGAGGTAAACAAAAAGTGGGAGCAGCTGAATAATTCTTCATGGCGCTGGCGAAAAAAAAAGGGGGAGGGGGACAGTTTAGATAACAATTCTAACATTATCTTCTATTTTTCTCTTTTAAAAAACATTGGATAAAGTTTTGGCTTGT
>JAJHUR010050031.1:1656-22485 GCA_027495735.1 Lutjanus campechanus | reverse complement strand
GTTATGTATATTCAGACTGACCCTTTAGTGAATAATTATTTCAAGAATCTGTACAATAAAATAAGTCAGACTTTAAGGCAACAAATGCACAATCTGCATTTCATCTTTGCATAATCAAGTGTCTTTCCTTGGTTTCATGTGATTTATCAGAAGACACATGAAGTGAAACCACATTCACACCACCAGGCACCAGGGTTTTCATAACAGCGGGGTTCAATACCATTTCACAGTCATTTAATAACAAAGGGACGGTGCTGTTTTCCAACAATGATCAATGCCAGACTATTATCTAACAGCTAATTAATAAGCCCATCAATGAGGGGGGCATGATTTACAGTATGTCACGTTACAGTTGTCCTGCCGCTTACCAAATTTTAAGTTCTTTATTGTCAAATGCACAAGTTTAAGTCTTAACTCTGAGGTGATCTCCAACAATGCTCAAACAGTTTTATATAAACAAAATAATGCAAGTAAAAATGAGAATTTAAGACAGAAGACCTAAAATATTGCATAAGTAAGTATAGGAACAGTATAGAATACATAAAAAACAAAATATAATACAGTGGCAGGTAGTGTACAGCAATGAAAAAATGAATACTGTAATATAGACAGGATATGGTAAGAGCTGGATTTTAAACAGACAGTGCACTATATACATACATACTGTACTGTGATGGTTAAACAGGTTGTGAACATGAGGTGGGAGTAAAGTTCAACAGTGTGCCATGTTTTGGTAGGTCTGGATGACTTGTTTAGATGCATATCACAGGTGTAGAGGGAGATCTGAGGACTAGTTTGCCTTCAGACGCCATTTTTCTTGCCTTGCTTTAGACAACATCAAGCTCACAATGGCCCGCACTCCCTTACACCTTTTGACTTTGTTGACTACCTGTTCCAAATGGTATGAAAAAAAAAGCTTGTATGATCAATTTATTTTAAGAAATTCAGAGATTTACAAGCATATTTTATCATATAATATTTAGAATATTTTTCCATACTCGCTTTTGTTTTGTCCATTTGTCCAGACCTGGAGATGACTAAAATTGGATTCCATACTTTTTTCATATGCACCCATACTTCATAGGACCCTTGTCTTCCTTTTCACACAACACTGGCATACTCCGATGGTGCAACAAGGAGAAAGGGAAAGGAGGAGAGGAGAGGAGAGGAGAGGAGAGGAAGGCCCGAAGTGTATCACTAAGCACTTCACTCTCTTGGCATTCTCTCACTGAGGGGCCAAAGCCTCTCCAAGAGGTGCCATTACATTCCACAGCCATGACAACGGGCGGGCGGCGGTACTTTCTGAAAGCTGCCACTTACTTCCTACTGGTTGGACAGGCTGAGTAGGAGTGTGTAAGCTTTCAGAAGTACCCCTTCTGGACTCCTTCTGGATTTTTATTAGACAAAAAAATATTCTGGTTGGTTTATGATATTCTTCATTTTCATTTTGTCAACAAATCCCAAGAAAAAGGCCAAAACCAACATGAACCAATCCCACTAACGAGTATTATCTGTGTAGCGTGTAGCATCCAGACGATACTCTTTCTACCAAGAGAGACTGGGAGGTTGATCTTGAGGAAAACATTAATGTGGAGGAACGATCATAGATTTGTTTAATGTACACACTGGCTCATATAATTGGAGACGCAAGCTCTCACATTCAAGATTCTGCATATAACATTTTATACTCCAGCAAAACTGAATGCTATGCATTCAAAAATATCCTTTTTGTGTAGGAGAAGCAAGAGACAAAAAGGGTTGACCCATGTGAATAGTTGTATTACAAAATGAAAGAAAAACTGGACTTACATGATGAAATATGGACACCTTTTATAATTTTTTATTGATAACCTAAAATTGAATATTGATGAGATCATCTGCTAATAATGAGGTGTTTTATACAGTGAATTCTTGGTGACTGGGGGTAGAATTGATTTCAGAGTGACCCCATACCATGTATTGTCTGTGATGTGTCTCCACTGTTTGCAAACCTATTCATACTTATTTTATTTTCAGTTTAAATATAAATTTACCTGGCTTTATTGGCATGTCAAACATGTTGCCAAAGCAAAAGGTCCTTCAAAGTTGAATATTTTGAACAAGTATGAATATGATTTAAAAGTTGAATAAAACCTATGGGACACCTTAATATTGAAATGGAGTTTCTAGCTCAAAGTTTGAATCAGGGTTCAACATTAATGGGTTTTTTCACTCGGTCGGACAAGTGGGTCAGAAATCTGCTTGCCTGATATCAGTATTCATTTGCCCCTGTATAATTTTTTTTAGCTGTTATTAAACAACAGCAAAGATGAAAGTTTTTGTCATGTTTAATCTAGGGCTGCAACACCTATAAAATGTCAGAAAACAGTGGCAAATGTCCACTCCAGTTTTTCAAAGTCTAGGGTGACGTCTTTAAATGACTCGTCTTGTCAGTTTAAAACACACAAAGATATTCAGATTAATGTGATAATTAAGGGAGCAGGAAATCTCCATGTATGAGAGGCTGAGAACAGCATTCTGCAATTTTGCATGAAAAATTACTTTCATGATTAATCTGTTGTAAAACAAAAAAAATCTTATTTTCCTTTTCCCAGTCAGGTAAGTGAGTTGCCAGATTTACTTGCCTCACATGGCATTTTACTTGCCCCAGGTAAAGGGGCAATCCTTATAGTAGAGCCCTGTGAAAAAGTCTAGGAAGGAGTTAGAAGGTGCTAAATTATATAGCTTACTAATACTCACTGATGTACCAAATGTGTATTAATCAGCAGTTCAACATAGCTCACAGCAAAACTACAGCTGTGCAGCTCTTCATAAAAATTAAACAATATGTATGACATCTGTTAAAGACTCCCGTCTTCACAAGCAACATTTAGTTTTGCAGATGGGGTTGGGAAGTCAGAAAATATTGACAACTGGATTAACATGTTTCCCTTTCAAGGGATTTGTTGACACAAAGAAAAATACAGGACCAGGTTTCCATATGGCAATAACTTAAGTCAAATAAAAAGGACAGACACTGCATAAAAAATACACCACTTTCTCCCATTTTCAGCCAGAAGGTGGCAGCACAGGCTGGACCATTTGTGCCGGAGCTATTCTGTAACAGGAGCCCATCACTAAATGTTTTACTAACACTTGGAACAACACACTGTTTACCCTTCTTCATCAAACATGCATTGTTGCCCTACTGACAAAATTATGTCCACACCATCAAGTAAGACTCCATCAACTGTAGGCACTTGATAATAAAGACAAAAAAGTGAAACAAAATGTCTCATATTTGATCCATAGTCAAGATATCAGTGACATTTCATTTGATACTATCACAAAGACATTTACAGACTTATGTTTCCTCTCTCTTGTGAACACACACACACACACACACACACACACACACACACACACAGAGAGTGAGAGAGAGAGAGACAGAGAGAGAGACAGAGAGACAGAGAGAAGAAAACTGAGCCTGTGGCACTGACTGGCCATTTGGAGATGTCTGTGTAAATGGATTGCTCTTGTAGTTACAAAAAAAAAAATCCATTTACAAATATTGTCCTGACCTCGCCTGTGTTCTGTCTGTGCCCTGATTCTGTTCTCCATGCGCTCGCCAGTAACATGATATTTTATTATATTTTATAGTAGTTTTCAGTGCAGTTATATTTTGATGAACTACAGTAGCAGCAGTTGTTTAGTCATGTCACACATTAACACCAGTGTCAAGCCCACGTGGACTTATAAAACACCAAGTATACCATACAGAAGGAGGTGAAGCAACATCTGTTAGAAAACAAACATAAAATATAACATTACATTGCAATTAAAGAATTTTCTCAACATATCACATCTGCCCAACAGGCTCAAGAAAACACAACTTAATTTTTTTCTTTTTTTAAATAATCCAGCCATTTTTTTTTAAGAAAAAGTGTAGTAATAATACTGTATAATCATATCAGGTAAAGTATATAACCATATAAGGAGAAAATAGTCTGTTTTCTGAAACATATTGTACAGTTTGTTAGCGTCACAAATATGGCACTCAAACTCTTTCTGAAAATCTTAAAATAAATTAATCCTACAAAATAAAGTTTTCACTCGTACAGGGAGGCCTATGCAAAATATGTGAATTTAAGGCCTGAAACATTGTTGTTTACTGAGGCTTCCCAATAAAACAGATACATAACTTATTTGTACAGTAATCTGTAATTTATTTGATTGCTTTTGCTTTTTGTTTTCATTGTCTTTCATTTATAATTTTCTTATCTATGACTGTTTATCTTCTTGTTTTTTGCTTTTTGTTCTTATTGTCTTTTAAATGCAATGAAATGTTACCTTGATGTCTTATTTTTAATGTATGTCTCTGTCCCTATGTCCCTGGAAAGCACTCTGGTCCGAAGTGATGTCCTCAAATGAACCCAAGGATATCAGATTAGATTTCAAACAGAAAAGCAGAACATCATCACTCCAGAGAAGCTAGAACTGGGTTATATTTGGCATTTTTGCTTTACAATATGACTGACAGTTCTAGATCAGATATGCTCACATGTCTGAAATATTAATGTCTTCTCTTGTCATTAAAAAGATAGATTAGACAGATACTAAGACGTACTGCATGTATACTACAAATGCAGCACAGCAGTCACTGTAAGTAGTTGTCTTGACAGCATCTGAAGTGTAGAGACTAAAATCACAGAGCAGTCCTTCAGCTGTCAGGAGTGTAATCTGTGATCATATTCAAGGTCCTGACTGTTCATGCATGTTTCTGCAGGTCTTAAGGGTCAGGGAGATTATTTTCTTATTCCTCCCACTCCCTCTTCCCAGGTCAATCTCAGGTCAAAACCCACAAAAATACAGCATTCCTCCAAATTAAACTCCAAACAATTTTTTTTTTAACTAATTGTCACACAACTTTGGCTGTGTCTCCCTAAAATTTGCAAATCCTGCGGACTGTACACCTCTATTGTTTGTCCGTAGTGTCAGTCAGCTCATCCAGGTATGAGAACAAAGCATAGCTGGGTATAGTTTACAGGAAACCACTTAGTTCAGATCCTGCCTGTAATGCTGTGTGTAAACAAAGAAGCCATGAAAGATTGATGTAAATGTTCAAACCTCAACCTCCCTGTCTCGTCTCAGAATCTGCATCAGTGGGATTCATACAAATGGAGAAAATCAACACAGCAAATTAAAACACTGACAGTGGGACCAGCTGGCTTGCTGTAGTTATTATGGTTAGTCTGCTGATTGTTGAGCACTAGAATAACTTTGAAACGAGTCCAAATCTCCCATCACAGTTACTCACACTGCTTAGTCAGGCTTAAGCTAAATTGCAGTATTGACTGAGTTGTTTATAGGACTCTGAGGCTGGGTTGCACCAACAAGGACTCATTTTTAAACCTGATTAAATTATGGTTTAACTTTTAAAATAGCTTAAAATTAAGGAAGGACAAATTTAAACCTTAAACTATCTCTTAAAACCACTGGTTTAGTTTTTATTCTAAACCTAAAATTAATTTATTTCTGTTGCACCAAAACTAAACAAAAACGTGATCCACTATTAACTTTTAACTTACACTTTTAAAGCTTTAACTTTTAAAATGGCTGCTGTTTTTGAGATGGATTTAGCAAAATAATGTTCCCCAAAGAAAGTTAAGGGACAAACTCACCTCAGCTGACTTTTATGACGCATCTCTTCTTTTTTTCACTCCAGCTGACCCATTTAAACAGTCTACCACTCTTTTTTCCTCACTATGCTGTTGTCTGTTTTTTAATATTATATTATTTGGCCACATAGCTCCATTAATTTGACCATCAAGTTTTTTCTTAAAACAGTAGAAATTGGAGTTTCTCTGCCGCATCATCATGAGTATGCTAACTTTTTAACTAGGCAGCAAACAATGTAAAATGTTAACTTTCTAGCAAGCAGCTAGCAACATCTAAACTTTTAAGTTAGCTAGCAAACAGCAGCTGTGTGTACATGGACCGTACTATTCTACAAATAATCAGAATAATTGCCCCATCAGAATAAAAGTGCCTCATGTAAACATCTCAGTCAGAGGAGACTGGCCCTATCTGGTCAGATAGGAGGGAATTTGCAATTAGGTTAAGAGAATCTTGTAAACCTTTGATAATCTGTTCACAAGGAAAATAATAAGCGTGAAAATGCTCATTCCGATTGCTTTTCCCTGGTTGGAATTCTTTCTGTGCATATGAGCCCAAAGTGGGGGTAGGTAAAGTGTCACAAACAAGTACCCAGGAGGGGAAGAAACATGGCAGCAGCACAGAAGTGTTAAGTAGCAGATACAACTTTTCTGCAAGAAACCTTAAAAGATTTAAAGACACTAATATTGATCCTAGGATACCATGTAGGTCCATGTTGAAGATTATGGAGTGGAACCACTTCTTCCTTCTCTTCTCTTCTCTTCTCTTCTTCCTTCTCTGTTATATTTCTGGCAGATTAGATGCTTCACAGTAGGCAGAACCAGCTTGCACATGTCAAAAAGGTTGATTCTGATTAATGCCTTAAGCCATGTAAACACATGTTTTAACAGATCACTCCATGTAGGGTCAATTCTGGAATTTCTAATCAGAATATTTCAGTCCCACTAAAGAAATACTGTCCATGTAAACATAGCTAATGTAACATGTACTTAACCATTGAGCTTGCTAGTAATAATTGTAGCGTTTGGTTACAGTGTACAGAGGAGCCAAAACAGTTCCCCCTCCTTTATACTTACTAAGTAAAGACAGCACTCACATTTATTTTTTATTAATTTACTTTGTGTAAGCAAGCATCTCCATACTGATTAAACTATTTAATTTCAGTTTACATCAATAAATTTGTATTTACTAAATAGAGATTAGTTGTTAATTGTGCAACAGAGCTCTGCTTAATTTTCAATCTGGATTTACTAATTTTAAACCTAGTTTTGCTAAACTCGGATTAGAACTCTTAGATTAAATTAATATTTGTTGTTGCAACCCAGCCTGAGATGCCTGACGCTCCAACATATGTCAGAGTTTACAGTGTGTTTGTTTTGAGATATTCTTGGACGGCCCACGTTCCACCATTGTGTTCCGGTCTCCTGTCCATTCAGGCTGAGTCAGAGTTACCTTACATGAGCCGGCCCTCCGGGGGCAATATCTGTTTCTTCCAGGTACGGCTGGAGATGCAGCTGATTGCACATCATTTGCATTAGAGATAAAGCTGATGGGCAGTCTGCTTAGCTATAAATTATGTAGCGAGCAAAGACCTCAAGGTTAAAAAGGCGGTTATGAGGATCCACTGAGGCTATGAATTGTTAATATGATTCCCTTCATCCATATAGGCCAAACATGCAGCCTGAGAGAAAAGTCATCAAGCATTTTCCAGGAGAAGTGTAAAAGATTATGTATATGAGTTATTACAGCGGAGGAAAATATGGAGGAGTTGCTTTTGAAGAAAAGTGATTGCTTCTAATGGAGATACTGTACATCGAGAGAGGCGTACCTGCCAGTGCCTGCAGTTTCTGCAGCTCTCTGTTCGCACTGAGGGGGAACGAGGAAGTGCTGAACCTCTTCTCTCTCTTCACAGCCGAGTGTGACCCTGGCTGCTTCACCCTCATCAGCTGAGTTGCAGGAGGCACTTTCTTATTGGAGCCCTGCGGAAACAAGAGTCGCAGAGGAAGGGCTCCCGTTACTGGAGCAGGGTAGGGCAAGGTAGTTCCTGCCCCAAGGAAATGGCACAGGAATCACTTTACTCGTGTGTCAATGTGAGAGTTCACGATAGGAGAGGAGAGGACAGGAGAGGAGAGGAGAGGAGAGGAGAGGAGCGAAGAAGGAGAGGAGAAGGAGAGGAGAGGAGAAGGAGAGGAGAAGGAGAAGGGGGTGAGGGTGTTTGTGGTTAAGGGTCAAGTTCCTTTCCGAATCAGATCAGGTGATTCTCAGCGAAGCAACCTGATCACAGTCAGCCGGTATACTGTACTGCATCTGTTGACAGAGTTTTGGGAAGGACCTCAGTGGACAGAATAATTGAACACAGATGGAACTGATAAAGCTGTCAATAGGAACAAACAGCAGGTCCAACAGTCAATCAATCAGGTCTCTTCCAATCTCGATGTGCTACACTGATGTACGTCAGAAATGATGGGGACAAAAATAGCCGCCACAATGCCTCGTATTATACTCCGAGGCCAAAACAAGTCATGATGGGGAGAAGTAGGGGTTGAATGCAAGTATTTTCAGAGAAAATAAAGTCATAAGATCATGCTGGGGTATCACATGAACAACTTTGCCTTCATTTCATGAGGACAAAGGGTATTTAAACTTTAAAACAAGCTCGAAGGGAATTTGTGAAGAACTAGTCATGAGAAGCACGATCAAATACAGTAAACGTGAAGTTGTGTACATAATATCCTGTGTGTGTAAGTGAAATAAAAACAGTGAATCATTTGAGAAGTATGTAAACACTGGCTACCAAAAGGCCAAAAAAGGTCTCCAATAGGGCTGTGACTACATGTCAAATATCACAATATAAAAAATGCCTCAACACTGAACCAAACTGTGACCATGTCTACTACCATATTATATGGTTTTTATATCATTCTGATACATTGTTTTAAAATTGCACATACATAATAGAGCCAGTCACTCAGCTTATATTATTGGCCCAATATTGGCCTAGCACATCAGTCTATATCACTGCTGGTGTATATGATGTCCAATATGTGTTTACAAAACATAATGCAGATTGTTTTCACATTTTTAAAAAACATTTTTAGTTTTAAAGTCAGCACAAGCAGGTATTTGTGGAATTTACTGTAGAATCCTGAGGTATTTTCACAACCCTCAAAGGGGATGTAACAATATATCAAACATCACAACAATAAAATGGAGCGATACCGTACCAGACTTTGTATCTACTGTGATATTATATGGTTAAATATGTTATTTTATTGCTATTATTTTACTTAATAAAAGCCCTGCTAATGATTGCTGCATTATTCTTGTTTTACAATTCAAGCATTCATTCAAGACAAGTCAGGCCAATTTTTTGCATATGCTTATTTCATTAAAGAAGGAAAGGAGAAGCACTTAAAACAATATACAATACAACTTAAAAGGAAAAAACAAACTTTATCTGGACAAAAAAAAGCTGTACACATCATTTAATTTTTTCAAGCAGTAATTTTTCTTTGCATTTATCCTAATAATGATCATATCATAGACTTTTTAGCATGGTGTTAGCACCAAGTTATCACTTGAATTTTTGGTATCATTACATGCCTTATTATTATACTCAAGGCTGTAGCCAAGAATTTATAGATACGAATGTCCAAGTAGGGAATTCGACTGGTTTAAATAATTAATTAAAGGTTCATAATTAATTTGACTTAATTAATGGGCTAAACCATTATTAAGTTTTGATTATTTGAGTTTAAAAAGTATTTTATTTATTCCTTTAACTGTCCAGTTTTATTTTCTGTTGATTTAATTTCCCAATATATCTCTGTCTAGCAAAAAAAACATGTATTTTTCAAAACATGAACTTTTCATGAGCTAAGAAGATTATTTTCTGCACTGTGACAATACATTTTCAGATAATCCAATAGGTTTTTCAAATGATTATTCAGACGAAGATACAGGACAATTTTCTCAACCCATAAATAAATACAGTTGACACCAACTCTGCACACAATATGCAATAATCAATCCTTTTTATTAGGCTTAACTAATCAAATTAAGATTACTGTGTCTGAGAAATACTGGAATTAGCATGTAAAATAGCCATCAATATAGAATTCAAACTCCCTCCAGCTTCCTAAAACAGAAAGAATTGCTAAGGACATGACCTCAGTGTCCTTAAAACTAGCCACAGCCCTGCTCATGCTGGTCACACTTTGTGCAGCTTCAGTTTATATTTTTCCACATGCTAGTAATGTATCTGTTAAACGCATTGTATATGTTTAGAAGTTCTTAAGTAGCCAATACCAATCCTCTCTGCACAGTGCAAAGTTCAAAATTACTTACATCCTGGTCGTCTGCAGGCCCATTTTTACCTCCAGATTTTTTAGATCTTCCAGATTTGGAGGAATCCTAAAAAGTGAGGAATCAATAAGACAAAACATAAACACAACATAAGTTACATTATGCTAACACTAAATAATGTTAAAAGTGCACTTTACCTTTTCCTTTTTGCTCTTGTGAGGCATGCTGAGATGGGAAATCCCCAGTGTCAGCACAGGTCGGTGGGTTCACTGTGGTCACACACTGACAAACAGACAGCAGATGTCTGGTTAACACGTCTGTAGCTACACACTGATGTGGCTTTCACGACTGACCATCCAAACACCATGTGACTGAGTCCGAGCCACAACAAGGTGTCATCCTATTTCCGCGGCGGCTGCATGCCACAACTCAAGCGTTGTTAAAAAGATATAGCTCATTATTTAAGAAAATACCGATTTATGTTCGCGGTCAACGTCCAACTTACTGCTGCCGTGGCTGCACTTTCTGGTAGCCGCTGTATCCTCCAGCCTGAGCCAGAGATGTGTGTCCTTTGCCGGTTGTAATATTTGGGGAGTTCCGCAGGAGGGCGGTGTTGTATCTTCACACGGCGAAGGTAGCGTTTTAACTGCAAAGGTGAAGGTCATGTCTAGAAGGTAAACCCAGACCCGCGAAAGATCTCGTGAGAGTAAAAGTTTTTTACTCAAACCATGATCTTCTTTAACCCTAACCAGATTTGTCTCATCTAACCCGCCCAGATTTAACCACGGCATTGTCACATTATAAAACATGATTATTTTCTGCAATGTGCTCAATTAATGAAAAATGTGTACAGATCTCGCGAGAGTTTGGCAAATCAAGAGTTACCTTCTTAACCTGACCAAAGGTGACGGGGTTGATTGGGGTCTCCAGCGCTGGCTCAGGACCGTTTACGTGTCATCTAACGTTATGTTTTGAAGTGCTATGTTAATGACCCACTCATTTCGTAAATTTACTACTCATTTAAGTAATGTAGTCAAATATGTTGTGAATATGAATTCACTAGAATGGAGGTGGGCTTCTTCTAAAGTGGTTAAAAACCAAATCTTTTCCTATGGGATGTCAGTCTTTTAAATAAATAGCTAGCCTATCAAATCCAAGATGACGCGTACTCACATCCTTCGGTGCTTCAACCGTTTTTGGAGGCTGTATATCAGCGGTTTATGTCTGCCATACATGAGTTGTATTGACTTCCCGTTCTCAATCGGGGTAAGTTCTGGTGTAGCTACTTTGCACCATACTAACGTTGACTTTTTATGTCCAGATAGATTAATATTATTATATCAACATGTTATTGACATTAGCAGGTTCTTAATGAACCTACCTAGCTAGCTTAATTGAGAGCTTACAAATTAAGTTAAGTTACAAGTCCTCTTGATATGTTAAAATTTAGGACAGGTGGGTGGTGAAATGTAACTAAGTACAATTTTTAAAAAAATATTTGGCACATACTTAGGTGACACAAAATATAAATTTTTAAAATGATTTTAGGTCTTTATTTCACAATAGTGACCCACTCACTGTACGTTATCCTGCTTGTGACATGGTTATATAGTGGTTTAATGATTTTATTGTCCTCCAGAGTCTATGATCAGAATAGTTTCCGTAACAACGATCTGTTCTTCATAACAATGGTCTGTTATACAAAAAATAACAGACCTTAGAATGCTGTAATTGACCAATCAGAATCGAGAATTTAACAAAGCCATGTAATAAAGTACTGTAGAAGCAGTCATATTCTGTATAATGTGCACTTGTATTGTATTGCAATGTATTTGTACTGTTACTTACATAACAGTTTGAATTCAGGACTTTTGTAATGGAGCATTTTTTATACTGGGGTATTTATACTTAAATCTGAGTACTTCTTTCATTAGTTATGTCACATTTCTTGATCCAGTACACGAATGTTAGTTGGCGCCAAATGTCAACACTTAAGCACACACTTTTTTTTTTTTTGCAGTTGTTGGTGAAGGGCACCAAGAAGCTGGATTTGCTCTGTGGACATAGAAGTTTACTGGACATTAAGGTGGGTGATGTTAAGATACAAAAAGCCTAACCTAACTACAGCAATAGTGATAATATAGAATTTTTGTTCTGATTATGAAATACAAACTTTATCATGCCATTACATTCCAATTAACATCTATTTGGATAATATGATGTCACAGTGGATTTAAAGTTTGTAAGGTAGCATGTTTAATGTGCAGACATGTGGAGCATAGTAGTTTTAAGGCAAACAGTGTAATACACTGTTACAGATAACTGAGGAAGCTCAAATATGGCACAGTCAAAGAATGAAAATACAGAAACTTTCATACATCAAATGCATATTTCCTCTCAACACTAATGCAATTTTCAAGGAAAAAAAAAACTTATCACAGAAAGCGGATCCTTGCATCTCCAACTACTGTGAATATAAATCACCATAAAGATGAAATCACATATATGGAGCCCACAAATCCACATTTAATTTATTCAGGTGTGATCTCATTTGTTTATTTGGCTCCCTCAGTTGATCTGTCCTCAGTTATTTCATAAAGAACACAGCAGCGGGATGTGGTTGTCTTCTCCATTTAGCTTTTTATGTTGTTGTAATACATTACTCTGTCCATATGGTGGCAGTGTTGCATGCTTTTGAACTCTGTAAGGTTCATTCCTATTGGTTTCCAATTACCTAAAGGCAGGTGTACATGAGGAAATCAATAAATCTTACATTTTGGGCCAAGGAATTTGTAGAAAATTCTGCTTTATGAAATTACTATGCGATTATTATTTGACTCTGGCCACAAAAAATAAATTTTCTTTTCAGTGAAATTAGACAAAAACCTGAACCACCCATGAGATCCTTTGATGCTCAGTTCCAGTAAACCAACCTCAATGGGATTATTCTTGTTGAATGTCTTCACTTCTGCCTGTAGGTTGAAAGATTAAGAAACTCCCACTTAATCCAGAGAGTTTAAACTACACTTTACCAGTTCTTTTGACATTTCTACAGCAAGCACACATTTTTTATCTCTGATATTAGAAGAAAGCGCAGATTTACATGAGCAATGAATGCATGTGTGGGCTACAAACAGAGTAGGACTGTTTTCTATTCTGGTTGTCGATGCAGTACACTGGCGTGTATTGATCAGCTTTTTGTGAGAGTGATCCGTTCTCTGAATCATTGTGTGTCCATCTCTCCTTCAATCCACGGTCAGAGATTCGCCGTCAACATGGTGTTATTACTGGGTGATACGGCTGCCTTCATTTCCTGTCTCAGCAGCACCAGCAGTGAATACAACAACGTAGGGGAGAAAAAATGGGTTTGCAATTTTTTTAATGCGTGCATGTGTGCGTACATGGTTGGGTGGTTGGATGACTGTGCGTGAGACAGCACAATATGTCCTTTTATTCACAAAGAAATGCAATAAATGAACTAGTATTTCACAGGCAGCTGGTTTAATGAAGAATATCAGTGATGTGAGGGAAGATTTGTATTTCTACTTTTCTTCAATAAATGAATCAAATATTTTTTCACAAAAATCAGCCCAATAGCTTATTCTTATTTATTGGCTGAGAACAATTTTCTCTCTGATTTTTTTCTCTTCAGTATCTTCTTTATATTTGTTCTTTACCTTTCTTTGAGCAACACCTGGTTTAAATTCTTTAACCTTTGCTACAACGATTGAACCTATTTCACACAAGCGCTGTGCAGCACAGGCAGTGAAGTGTGAGTTGCCATAACACCAGCTTGTTTTATGAGAAAGCTGTCCAGCCAATGGGGCTAATGAGTGTGGCTGCTCAACAGGAGCTTGTTTACTTTTCCAGGAAAGAGAAAGAGAGAGGGGTAACGGGAGAGAGAAATGGACAGCTTGTTGTGATGGAGGAAGATTGCTGGAGAGAACAAAGGAGAGCCTCGGGTTAGTAGGGAAAAGATGGCTTGGTTGACAGTAATCACTATGTTGTAGCACAGGTGCACGATCCCCAATGATAACACATAAATGTGTATCGATTGTGACACAACCTGTCGCACACAAGCTCACACATGCAGGCCTGTCTGTTTATCTGCTTTTATTGTGAAATATGAGCTGTGTGGAAGATTGATTTAGAGAAGGGGTTTCAGACTGAGATTGGCTTTGGGCCAGTTATGGTATTGTCATTTCATAGGGGACCACTTTGATGTTCAAGTACTGCTAGAAAGCACAATATTTCTGATTGAAAAATTTTTTTGGGGTCTCCATTACTCTGCTACACTAAATGGAACAGGTCCTTAATTAGTATTATTGGCAAAATCTGTGTATACCATATTATTTCATTATCAATATAGCTGCCGTGAAAAAAATCTGTTGTAAATGTTCAAATTTCCTTTTTTTTTGTGAGCACTTCAATGACTTTCTCATCTAATAAAAAACACCCTGAAGAAGTGTTTGTGCCGCTACGCGTGGGTTGTAACCCAGCTCTATGTTTTTAGAACTTGAAAAACTATCTGAATAAAAGCTTTCTAACTTTTTGCCAGAAGACTGCCTTGGACCTTAATTCTTTTTCGGACTTCTCATCCATGTTGGCTTTAAAGTTTAGTTTCAGAGTTCATTTTCGCCCTTGGAAACAGCAGTTGACAAAACAAATGTGGCCTCAATGAATATTTAGCAGCTGTTATGATCTTCATCAGCAGAAGAAATTTGTAAATGCTGGAGCAAAAATGTGATTTGGTCTGAGGCTGGGGCAAGAGGAAAAGCCATCTATGTTACCAGCATTCTATCGTTCTATCGCATGTTATCATGCACATTAATAGCAACTATTGGATGTTGACATGCTTATGTTTAGAAAGATGGAGCACTCTCACTCCATGTACAGAGATAGTATCCTGGTGACCTCACCTTGCCCT
This sequence comes from Lutjanus campechanus, assembly GCA_027495735.1. Lineage (NCBI taxonomy): Eukaryota > Metazoa > Chordata > Actinopteri > Lutjaniformes > Lutjanidae > Lutjanus > Lutjanus campechanus. The sequence goes on along the minus strand of JAJHUR010050031.1, from coordinate 7,598 downwards.
GGCAGATGGCTTGTTTGATGGGCTTGGAAGAACATCTTGTACTGCCTGCTACAGGAACATTCTCCTCCGGGATTCAACTTTCCAGTTTCTCCAAGGTGACCTTATACTCTTTTCGCCTGTAGCTACACTCACCTTGCAGTTTGATGCCCATTCTTGTGTTCTACAGCCTACATCTCATGCTGCTCCATCTTCAACCTCTTTTTCCTTTCCCTGGAGTGTTGAGGAGCTCCCCAGATAGCTCTTCCCCCGGCTCTACCCTTTGCAATTGTGTTGTAGCCTGATTTTTCTTTGTACTTTCAGACACCTTTGATCAACCAGAAGATTTAGGTTGACTGTACATCACAACGCCTTTAGTTTTCAGATTTGTTTTTTTCAAAAGCTAATTTTGAAATATTGGCACTTATCTTGATACCAAAATCAAAACCCAGGATGTGTTTTCAGTCTCAAATTAACTTGAATTTGAAAAAACAGAATATTTTGAACTTTTAGCATTTGAACCCACGATATGTAAATTCTGCTGCTGAGGGTTCAAACAACTCATATAAACATTTCCCAGGTCTATTATTCAAATCCTCCTCCTAAATCTCCTAAAAATTACATTCGTACATTACTAAATTGTTTTCATAATATAAGTTGCGGTGACAACATAATTCCTGTCTGGATTATGTTCAAATAAAAACAACACTATGGTACAAATGTGCTGGAGTTGCAATGGTGGGCGTACAAAGTGCTAGACTGTGACAGCAGAGTTCAGGGTACCTTCTTTTCAAGACTCGTGCAACATAAGCTCTTTGGTTAAGGCTCAGGAGAGAGCTTGACTCTGGGTAAATTTGGTTAAAGTCACTGTTGACTTCTGAATAATGCTGTGACTAGATAGAATATTGCAAGAACCCTATTCTGGTGGAAAACAAATGAAATGAAATATATATTAATTGAAGATGTAATTTGGTCTGCATCATGTTTCCCTCAAAACATATTTGCTGGTGCAAATTAGTTGTATATAAAAGTAATTTCTTGGAGACCGGGCTGGTAAATCATAACTTTTTTTAATCTTTCTTCATTTTAGGTAGATCCCTATACGGTGCAAAAAGTTAACAGAGGGAATATGAAGGTAGGGATCGTCAGAGGGGAAGTTTGTTTTTTATCTTCCATCCATTACATGTCATTAAAGTTGATGTCAGACAAGTCACTTCTAATCCAGAACTTCATTAAGAACAATTACGCCAACTGTTCAGCTCTGAAACAGACATAATGGCCATTGATTGGCTGACTTGTTACACTTTGTCTCCAGTAGACTCATACCAACATACTCACATCTGTCTCGCTGTTGCAATTAATGCCTTTTCAGATTCAGGTCGTACATCCCCTTTGGCGCCGTTATCTGACCTCCTCATTTATTTCAGCACCAGAAAAAGTTAGAGACTCACAGTGTGGGCTGTTAGGTCTTGCATGTATTTTGTCTGGTTATACTCATTAAAAGTCTGTAACCACTGACTGAAATGGTACAAAACTTTGTTGACTTTAAAAATCCAGATGTAGGTAGAGAATAAGAAATAAATTCGGGTCATGGAAAGGTTGTTGTGAGAACCACCCAGATCTTCAGCTTTCAACTTAAATTCTTTCATCACCCTGAGAGCACAAACAGCATCTCTCGCAGAGTCTTTGTCTGGATTGTGGTGGGTCAGAAGGACCTGCCTTTTTAAAAAAAGCCTTTGGGTTTTTCTATCTATTTCTCAGAAAGCTCACGCATGAATACAAATGTGAATACAGCTCGCACATTTAACACTCACACTGCATAACGTTACAGTAATAGGTTTGGGATCTGCTTATCTGAGGTAATGCAGGTTTGTTTGAAGTGGACATTATTTATTTAAAATCAAGTTGTGGATCAGGCACATACTGAATCTGTGTTGATTCAAATATTGTACTTTAGCTGAATCATTGTTGCCCAGCTAAGTCTTGGTGTGGAAACCTGAGATTTCAGCTTCTCCCCTGATCACTGAACTGGGACTGAGGTGATAATATGATTTCACCGCAGATATTTGTTACCTTTTGTCTGTAAGGGCTCTAGACGAAAAGCATGTCAGAGATTGCAGGAGTGAAGAAAAGCCTCTAAGAGCTCTGATATCTGTCAGGTGGTTATGAAACTTTAAAAGGAGCTGTCATCACACACATGTATTCCTCACCTGCACGTACAGAAACATACACTCATTTGAATCAATACTGCAGCATAACAGTTAAGTGACCACTAAAAGTGCTTTGGGTTGCAGTTATATTATTTAGTCATCCATTTAAAGATAACAGTATAGGGCCAAGATTTAGATGAGAAAATCACACCATTCTCATGTCTGTCAGTTTAATGTAAAGCTGAAGCCCACACTGGTTAGCCTAGCTCAGCATAAAGACTGGAAACAGTGTTTCCCACATGTAGTGGCATAAATAGCCTGCTTCAACTCCCCTTAAAAGTTATCTAAAGGTGATAAATCTCTTTTGAGAGATGAGGGGCATTCCTATAAATGTCTTCTTTTGGTTCTGAAAGTGCTTCTTTTCAAAATTCCCCATATACTAAAGGGGGATGTTCTATTTTGGATACTGAACTGAACCAAACTTGAGTTCAAAAGGTGTGCAGTTAAGAATATTACTTTTGCTAAAACTCTGTGAGTTAATTCTGTGAAATTATATTAAAGGTTTACACTTAACGTCACGCAGCTAACTCACTGCTCACAGTAACATTTACAGAAACATCAGCTAAATAACTAAAACCTAAAGCCTTTCAGTAAAACTATAAAAGAAAAATATATATAAATTATATTTTTGTATCATGAGAAAATAGATTTTTAAATAAGGAGACATTAAACAGATATGTTTTAAATGAATGTTTATTGATTAAAAGAAATTGGAACTGTGATTTCCACCACCTTTGAGCAAACAGACTACGAGAAAGTAAAGTGAATCAGATAGATCTGTCATGTGACTTCATTTACCCAACAGAATGAATAATTATCTGCATAGTTATTTTAAACGATTCATCCCAGTGTGGTGGTATGATGTTGAACCCACTGTAATGACAGACTTCTCCTCCTACAGAAGTCCACATCAGTAATTGAATATTGGTCAAAGAAACATCAGTGTAAATGGAGCGCTAGTTCCTGCAGTACAGCAGATTGATGCGGTTGATGTCGTTCTGGCTCATCTGTCTGGCCGAGTCAAACACGGCATTGAGGTTTGGAACAGCCACCATGGCGGGGTTGTAGTTGTCCTTGGAGAAAGCCAGCCTAAGGAAGAGACAACCAGAGTCATCAGTCATTTTACATTGAGATATTCCTGTTAGAGTAATGATGTTACAACACTGACAGTACAATACAGAGCTTTGGTCTCGGATACTCTGTATTGTTCTTAATTTCAAAAATCCCATAAAAAGATAAAGATAAACCAACAGTGAACTGGTCTACTGAAAAAAAGAACAAACAAATGCACTATTTTCTCCTGTTTGTTAAAAACTATAGTGGCCAGCTATTTTAGAAATTGTCAAGCGTTTTAAAAAGTGAAACTGTATATTTGGTTGGGGCTGTGAGCCACAGACAGGGTAGAGAAGTGAGAAAGTATGAATGAGATATAGTATCATGTATAGCATCATAAGCCCTATATTTTTAAGACAAAATCATGTCACTGTGTCACCAGTAGATTTTTTTGTTTTAGTGCTGCTTGGCAACACTTTAGCATACACCATCCTGAGACAGAAAATGAGAAAATTAATGAGATTTTTGGTTTTAAATATTCAAAAAATGTGATATTGATGATTATGTAGCAAAAATAAAAAGATATATCCTAAAATCACTGATTATGAAGTGCCAAAATCAAACATGAAACCCTAAAAAACAATGAGAAAAATGGAGTAAACTGTAAATAGCAAGAATAAAATGAGGAAAAGGCACTTTGAGAGGCTGTTGTCTTGTTATTGTATTTCCTTCCTCTTGCACTCAGCGGGTCAATCATTGTAATTCCTTTAACAGAACCACCGAGCTGTTTCTGTCGCCCCTTTTTAATGGACCACACTCAGTGTTTTTTGAATATCAGACTAGTTCAGAGGCACAGAACAGCAGAATGCACAAATGGGTGACGGAGAGCATCAGACAGTTAATCTACAGACTGGAAGAAGAATCGTTCCAGTTTTAGTTGAACTGACCTGCCATATGCATGACAGAGCCGTAGTCATATGGAGTCCCCTGGTTCAGAGTGTTGATCTTATTGAAGTTGTACGCTTGACCTGCAGTTATGTAGTAGTTTTCCTACTACCATAACCACAATATATAACATCAAAAATAAAATTAGCCAAAGAAAAATATCCTCCTGCTTCCTTTCAACTGGTTAACTTACTACTCACTGTGTCTGGGAAAATGTAAACACAGGCTTGTTTCATCTCATTTCACGAAGAATTTCTCCCATGACAAGTGAAATCATTCATCATCAAGACATTACACAACACTATATAGCACTCAGAATGCATTCATATCTCCAAATGCACAGTGATGACGTTCTGCAGCAGGACCCGTATGTGCTGCTCCCTGTCAGAGCGACACTGCTCATGGTTGAAGCCCAGGGCGTGGAGCAGTTCATGTTGGACTGTTCCGTAGTAAATGCAGCCCCTGACGGCTCAGAGACACTGTTTGGCCGTTGCCTTGGTGACCAACGTATGAGTAGCATCTGCAGAGATGAGGGATAGGACGGTTCACAGTTCACCAAAACTAAACATGTATGTTGGTCTGGTTAAGATTGTCATGGACTCATGGGCGTGAACCACCTAAGATGAATTAATTAACAAGCTACATACCCATTCAGAGACTGGATGTGGAGGTGATCCCTCTGGTTGGTGCGGGGGAAGAAGCGAATGCAGGTGGAGTAGGAGAAGGAGTTGATGCCTCTCTTGATGATATCAAGCCCCTGAGAAGCTGGAGGAGAAAACACACAAATGAAAACCATACTTTAAAGAAAGTCTGAGAGGGACACTGTATTTTTCTTACTGTCAACAAATCCAAAACCAACAACGTGTGTCAGTATTATCTATAACCCTGTCTGTGGCTCTTATTCCCATTCCAATTAGCTCCTATTGAAGATGTCAGTCTATCAAAAATGGGTCACAAACATTTCATTTTCAAAAAGACTCAGTAATATTCTATTAAAGCTGGTCATTGTAAGAAATGCTGTTTATGTTTGGGACTATTTTCAGCAGCAAATTAATCCACATCATGACGGTGTGTGTGGGATTGAGCCAAAAGTAAACTACAGAGTGTGTGTAAATGGTAATGAAGGAAAATGTCACCCAGTGCAACAGTGTGGCTCACTGATGTTTCTTTTTAATAGTTTTAGAAAGCAATGGGGCTGTTTGGCACAGAGGAAGAAGCTACATCAGGCTTTGGAAATGCATACTTGTTAGTAGAATTAATTGACTGTTGTTTTTGGTCTTTGCTTGGGAATCTTTGATCAAAGAAAAATATAAAATATCACCAGCCTTGTCCTTTAAAGGAAGTTTTCAAGCGTATCTATGGAAGCCACAGTGTGCAGGGACTTACAGTAGTGGTTAGCAATGACTTAGGGAATGTAAACCTTGCTATCTGTGGCTTTAGGCCACACAACCATGCAGGATGCAGGGGTCGGTGTTCCTCAGGGTGGGAAGACGAGGGACAACAATGTCCCTGTGTATCTGAATACCATCGCGGTCACTGTCTGCAGAGAGTGTGAGAGAAAGAAATAGTCATATCAACAAAGTCAATCGAACATATAATATATTATGCCTTCACAGACGTTGGTCTTCTATGGAAATTATTTGGGTTTGAAGCAGTGTTGTTTTTGGCAGCCATTTTTGATTTAGTTTTAGTCTTAGTCTTTTGGACGAAATGCTTATTAGTTTTAGTCACATTTTAGTCAATTCTATCCTTGATAGT
>JAJHUR010049978.1:0-14666 GCA_027495735.1 Lutjanus campechanus | reverse complement strand
ATCTAGTGCCACCAACAAGTCTTAATTTTAATATATCCAGTACATTGGTTCAAAGATGAGGAAAAAGTCATTGTTTTGCAAGTCACAAGTTAGTCTTAAATCTTTGCACTCAAGTTCCAAGTCAAGACAGGCAAGTCTTGCATCAAGACCCAAGTCAAGACTTAGAAGTACTAAGTCAAGTCCCAAGTCCTAAACTTTAGGTTTTGAGTCCTAAACAAGTCATAATATGATTTTCATCTAATGTAGTGCCATTTTGACAACAGAGCTTTGATGTACCATTCTTTGTGCAACTTCAAATGTTGAGCAAAATTGGAAGTTGTTGCATCCTTGTCTGTAATTTTTGACCTGCATGTTTTGCATATTGCAATTAGTTTTTTGTTGACCAGTGCATAATTTTTATACATGAACAAAATTGCTAATAATGATATAAATAATATATATAATTTTCGGGCTTGGGGCAAGGTATCAGATATTTTCAGTCAGTCTAATTTCATCAAAGTCCAATTTGAGTCCTTGTAGTGTGACTCAAGTCTGCACATCTGGTTTGTTTTACAACTAAACACCTGCAAAACTAATTACATTCCCATCAACCTCATTATACTTTTTGTTTAGCGCTAATTAGCAAATATTAGTACGCTAACACACTAAACTTGAACCTGCTAAACACCAGCATGTTAGCATGCTGATGTTAGCATTTAGCTCAAAGCACAGCTGGACCCAAATATAGCCACACAGCACTACTAGCATGCCTGTAGACTCTAGTCTTGTTAGCATTCAAATAAAATGTGTATTGAGAAATTCTTGTCTTTTGCCCTTTTACCAGGTGGACTACTCGTTTTTCCATCGGACATATGAAATCCCGAACACACCTACATGCAGCGCTAAAGAGCTGGCTGAACAGAAGTACATAGAAAGCTCACGCTCATCATTCTGCTATGAGAATGAAGTGGCTCTGCAACTCGTCTCCCCTGATGAGGAGCCCGACCAAGACCCTGAATGTCCCTCACCACTCACCCGAAGACAATCCCTGGCAGAACATCTCCACTACAACTGAATCTGTGGGTTAGGGGGCCTTAAGGGAAAAGAGACAGGAAGCTGACCTAGGGGTTTAGAGGCAGAACAGGCCAAAAAGAAAGGGTTAGACTGGTGGGAATGGGCATACCAAGAGAGACAGGATTAAGGGTAAATAGGGCCAGGGATTTGTCAGTGTCAGGATAAGGGATTGGAAGTCCAGAAAAAGAGCAAGTCAAGAGAACCAACAGAAGTTTTAAAGGGTTTGCAAGATTTGGAGATGTTCTGCTCTACAGATCAGATTGCACAGAGAAATAGAAAGGATATGGGCAGATAGAGAAACAATGGGAGGTTCTGAGTCTGTCTACACTGACCTAGTTGTCTGATTGGTCCTGGCAATCTTTCAAGATCTTTGAAAACTTGTCTGCTGAGTCTCACATCTGGCCCATCACAACCACAACACGTTCATCTGGCTTTCATGCCTGCCTGGCAGAATATGCAACAGCGCTCCCTGGTGGCTCTAAACTACAACTGCACCTCTGGTTTTATGATCTGCAGACAATTGAGACCTCTATTTAAGGAGGCCTCTTTATGAAATGAATGATAGTGTACCTACTGAGGTACAACTCAGGAATGTCTTCCATTATGATGCTGATTTATCATTTTCATGCTTTATTTCTTATGGTAAGTATGGGTAGTGTGTATTTTGTAATTTGAGCTCGGGGCAGGGGGCTGTTGAGAATCTAAATTGCTTATTAGACTACTTGTAGAGCCAAAGCAGAGCAACAACAATGGCATGGAGAAACAGCTGAAAACTAGCAGCGGTTTTGAGCAGTTTCTTTTCCATGTTACATGCTGAATGTTGTTTGTTTTTTGGCTTTTTTTGTGTCATGCAAAAAGTTTTCACTGATTCTAACATTTGCTTTATTTAATGGAACATTTTGTGTTGAGGTGAATGGCATGTGGTCAGAGGAAACATAGTAGTGTTCAGTCATCTTCAGACCACCGCAATGATGATGATGTCTGTGTCCAGATCTTTTATTGACCATAAATTCTTTCTTGCACTACTATCCATCTACAGTATCTTCTCACGTTCTGTGTTGCTAAAATCAATCACACTGTATTGTTTTGCTTCGTAACTTTTTGATTCTAGCACTTAGCGACTGAGTTATGACATAATCTTTTAAGTGTCTTGGCACTTGGAAGACCCTTAATGGTTCGGACTGAATCTGGGGCAAAAGGGGTTGCTCTCATCGGTTCTATGAATGCAGTGGAGGCCTACACTCACCTCCAACATTATGAAAACAGAACTGAGTAGAAATGAGTGGAAGAGGTGTTCTGACAGTGCCAGTATGGCTTGCTGTCTATGAGAATAAAACAACTTTCTTGCATCTGTACAAGTGGATGAGGATTGAACTGGAAACTACACCACAATCATAGAAAATGATTCTGTATTTTTGTGCCCATAAAATCATGTGACACGCAACTCTAATTCTAATGTGTTACAGTTGGTTTCTCTCACAGATTGTGAGAACAGCGTAGTGAGTGGTGCCTTCATAACCAGAGATTCTGCAACTGGCCCTTCATCTGCAGCAGTTAATTTCATGTTTAAATGTGCTTAAACCTTATTTTTATTGTGTTTATTTGCATACTACTTATGTAAGTCTTTTTTCAATCATTTTTTCAGTATGTTGTTCTAAGTAGACAAAAATGTCTGCAAAGTAACTACTGTGAATCTGCTCAGTAACTGAGAAGTCTCAACATGAACATGCACTGATAACATAAAAATGCTTTTAGCTGTATTGTATTTGTAGGATATGTAATAGTTGAACCTTGCAGTTATATTACAAAGCACTTGGGATGTTCTTGTTTGTTTTAGATCCTGTAATAATTTGCAGTAAATTATGCCACTTGAGTGTTTGATTACGGAAGGTAAAGGAAATGTAACTCAGTGTCAGGAGTGCAACATGATATTAAGTGTTGACCATTAATCAGCCTGACCAACGCACAACCTTGTACTTTGCACAGAAGTAACACATGGAGACTAATATCACTAATGAAGCTCTATAGCACAGTTGTGTTGCTGGATCAGCACAGGTTAACCTCAATGCAACAGTCGCAGTGTCTCCCTCCAGTTATTGAAAGATTTTTTTATGGTTACCTCAGGGGAGGGGGGGGTTGAGGTATTGATAACATATTATCTGTTACATTTACTGTTAATGGTGTTTTATGTTTGTGTCCTCCGTTGCACTTCTCCTTTATGACCGTCATGTTCTATTTATAGGCCGCATGAAGGGTCATGTCGTTCACCCTGCCTCCACTTCCATGAAATGTAACTTGACCTTTCAGCACCATCACTTTAACGATAATGCTTTCTATCTTTCCCCAGAAAGAAATAGACAGATGGATTATTGGTCATTTCACTGGTTGCTTAGGATTCACAACTCACAGTACACATAGTACATTTTATAAATCATAGGTATTTATAATATACATAATGTAAAATACATGTTATACTGTAATACTACATACATTTTAATAAAAGTAGTGAGATGAAACCAATAAAAGCTGTAGCTACCTTTCCTAGGTTATTTTTCTAAAGAGAAGGGGAAACCTCTCTGCTCCAATGTTGAAATGTAATTTCAGAGCTGCCTCAGGCACAGAGCACTTCCAAATGAAACTGAACTGTGTTGTAGAGCAAATAAAACACACAGATTGAATTGCAATTACTGGTTGGTTCTTTATTTGTTCTCCTAGTAGCTCCCCTTGTAGCTCATATTGCACACCTACTGACCATTTAAAAAAAAAAAGTTATCCAGATGGCAAGTGATATCATCACATATGTATAATCTTTGTTGCATTTACTTATACAGTTTTATATTTATTTTTATTTACAATGACCAAAAGTCTATATTTTCACTGTTAGTTATAGAGGCTGGATCTAAACCTTGAAACCAAACAATATTTTTATTTTGGAAGAATGTTTCAACTAAAACTATGAAAATCTTGTAATGAATTACTTCTACAACTTTGACAGTTAAAGGAGTAAAGTGAAGTTTTGAAGTTTTGATTTCTTGTTACTGTGTTGTCAAAATGACGTACACTTTTGGAAAACTCTATCACTGCTGATAAATCATGGCGACAAAACTCTCCATGTATTACACGTGTGATTCCTTTAGGAATATGAGTATTCCGAGAAAATACCAATATATTTTCCCTCTTTTTTTAGGCTTGATTCTCCTTTTTTTAGTGTCAATTTTATCCTTAGGTTATTGGTTAAGAAATAACACGAGCAAATTATGCTTACATAGGTGTTGACATTTTTCTGTTAGAAAATAAACATTTTACATTTTACTAAATTTAAATTGAGTTAGTTTTAGTTTGGGGTATATTTCAAGTAGTCTGTGACTTATGAAAGAAAATGTAAAAAAAGAAATTGGTACAGTTGCCCCTGGTCTCCCCTATTTCATGGCCACAATTACACAGACTAGACAGTTATAATACTGCTAAGTGATTCATTCCATATTTATGTGTTTTGTGCGGTGAGTATATTTTTCTACATGTCATATTACATAGGCTAACAGATTAGTTAATAAGTAAATATGACTGATATTTTTATATCAGTGGAGTCACCGATAGAACCCTGGTACCTGGCACTCGGGTTCCGTGGGATTTTCTGGGATGATCTGAATCACGCGGCTGGAGTCAGATCATTCCCAGCAGACCGTCGGTTGTGTTTGGATCATGGTTTAGATGGGGACTCACTGAGTGGTAAACAAAGGGCGCGCAAATCTCCCTACTTTAGCGCGAGACTGCCGCACAGGCACCTGCTGCAGCGTTTCAATTGGCCTGTTAACACATCAGTCACACTTAGCCCCTCCTCTTCTCTCTTACCATTGGCTAACGGCGAAGATTCTTGTGCGACCGTTAACACCATTCGTCGCCGCAGCCGTTTCGTGCCAGCTTTGGGGCGTAAAGTTACCGTCGTATTCATGAGGCGGGTCTACTGCTCGGTTGTAGATTTTGATTGGAGTTAATTCTCTCCGAGGGTCGATTAAAAACCGTCTTCTCGCACCTGGTTGGTCCCTTGACAGGAAGCGCCCTCTCGGGGCTGAAGCCGCCGCCTTGCCCTCACTGCTCTCCGTCTATTTTATTCTCACCGAGGAGAAGTGTGAGTGCGGCTCCACTGAGGAGCGGTGCAATGATAAAAGCCGCATATGCGGTACGCTACACACCTATCAGGCAGGAAAATACCCGAGAAACAGCCTCACCCCGGTAAACACAGCACCGCAGCCTTACCCACGACTCAGAGCGGAACCTGAAGGTGAGACATTTAATTGCCTTTACTCTAATCCAACTCGTAAATAGCCAGTGTAATATCCCGAACGGATCATATTTCAGTGGAGGAGGCTAACCTCGCTAGGTTGGACTAAATGCGGTGGTTTAACGCCTAGAAACGAGACGTTGGTCAGACTAGAGGCGTTCAGACCGGTTTTATCTTTATAAACGTCTTCGACTAGAGGCTTACATCGAGATGACCTGAAGTCTGGCCAAGGAAATGTGTCTGATGGCCATATTATGAAGGATTTCGACCCATATAATTGTAAGGTATCGGCCTACTGTGACATTTGTGTAATATAATAATGATGATGATTATACCAAGCTATCATTTTCTGTGAAAATGTCTTGGGTTTGTGGCTGCCACATGCATGCGGTTCACAGAGTCAATTAAAGGCTGGGGCCCATGTGATTGTTCATGCCTTCATGTTCAAGGTGTGGTTGCCACCGTCAGTTTTTGTGCTGGAGATTCAGTCCTAAAATGCAGCAGGTAATTTATTATAGGGGTCACTCACACCGCAGCTGTACTGTTCTGTAGCCGCACTCTAATTATCATGGTCAGTAGCTTAATAATGTCACCTCTCCTCCTAACTATAGTACGCAGGCAGATGCCACAATATCATCATCGCATGAAAGCTGAGGAAAAAAGGCGTCTCCAGTCCCCCCCACCCCTTTACCGCACGCACAATCACGCGCAGACAGGCACCCACACATTAATTACACACACACACACACACACACACACACACACACACACATAGATAGAGCACAAGACCCCCCGCAGTGAATGACCTCAGTTGAAACTCAGGAGGTATTGTCTGTGGGCTGCTGCTCGATGTTCAGGGTGTTGCTATGGAGGAGAGCAGTCAGGTTTTGGCAACTCCAGCTGCTGCAGGACGAGTTTGCTGGTCAGTACTGCGACAACCTGTGAGGTCTCTCTGTCTGTGTAAAGACTGTGCTTTAGGGGGATCATTAGCATTGATGGGACCCAGCAGCACGCATCCTATACTGCAGCTATAGTGTCGCATGCAAAGTCTGCCTCTGTGATGTTTAAGGATGTAGGAATATGGCTGATTTGTAAGGATAGGACAGATGGTGGGTCATAACAAATGTTTTATAATTGCTATGCCCTTTAACTATAACAGATAATGTAGCTATTCACAACTTGGAAGAGTACATCTGATAACTTTGATTTCTCTTTGGTTTGTTGGCAAATTCATATTTTGAAGTTCAACCCAAAATCTAAAATAGGGTTGATACAGATACCTGTATAGGAAAATGCAGATACTGATGCTTATAATGTGGGTATTGGCGAGTATGTTATACAAAGGGTTTAACCAAAGCCAGGCCATCCAACAATGATACCAATCATATCACATTCATACAGGGTCAGTCATGCATATATACAGGTATATATGTGTGTAATTTTATTTTTAAGCACTGGTATTGGCTCTGTACTCGGTGCTGGCTAATACACAAAATTCAAGTATTGAAATCAGTATGGGGAAGGAAAAGATGGTATCACAACATCTATGATCAAAAATTCAGTTTTACCTCTTCCCTGTAGTGCTGTTTATTCACCTAGTTTGTTTTGGGGAGAGTTGCCAAGTTTTGGAGACACCAGCCATAGAGTTGTCTGCCTTCTCTTGAATATAATGGAACTAGATGGCTTGTGGTGCTCAAAGTGCTAAAAGAATACATAAGAAAAATTCAAAAGCAAAGTCTCTTTCCATAAATCATGACCTGGTTACTCCATAGCCCTTTTGTGAGCAGATACATGTAGGAACTACTTTCTTTTTATGGTATAAAGAAAGATAAACAACTCTGGACAGAAAAACAAAGAAAAGGGAGACATAGCACAACAGGCCAGAGGAAAATATTTATTTTTTTATTTTAGGGTGAGCTGTCCCTTTAAGGATGAGGCTGGCTTTATTCTATATTTATCTTACAGTTAGCAAAACCTATAAAAAGATCAAAACCGACAATGAATTAATGATGGCGATGAAGGATTTCCTCTGTAGCCAAAGCCTGATTATTTATCTGTGCATTGACTTTCACTGTTGTCCAAAAACTATTAAAAACACATCAGTCAGCCACACCAATACACTGGATGTCATGTTTCTTCATTATCATGAACATGGAATCTGTGTATTATTCACACAAACCACACACCTTGTCCTGGTGAGTTAAATACTCTCTATTGTGTGAAATTAGTGTGCTGAAAATATTCCCCAACAGATGCACAAACAAATGGGCTGCATGAAATAGACAAGTACAGAATTCAGAGAGTCATGGTTGATTGGTTGGTTTTGGTCTTTTCATTTGTTAACAATATTCTTATTGTTTACAAATGAAAAGAAAGTAAGATACAATAAGAAAACTATTTTTCTTATTGTTACCAGCCTTTTAAGGACAGATGGACAGCTGTTTTATGCCACTGAGGAATCACATATTTCCATACTGAGTTGCTGGGTGGTGCCGGCTCTTTTGTCATCATGTATACTCCACACCCAGAGTTATATTGGCGTAACAGGTATGGTTAAGGAAGGGTTGGGGACAAGGCCCTGTCATGAGCAGACAGAGCGGAAAAAACTGAGATGAGATACTAAGCAGGAATCAAGCCTGATGACATACCTGCTCAGGCACGGAGACGCCTAATAGTTAACACACCTGCAGGCCGGCACAATAGTCTGATCAAAGTTGACATTTGCTCCAACTCAAGCATGTGTCATCATCAAGTGCCAGCTTATTCTCCCTAAAGCCTACTTTTGATTATCATAATGGTCTGTTACATATTATTTACATATGAACACTTCATCAGCTACCTAATTGTTCAGTTAAAACAGAGTAATAATCTGTCATCTTTCAGAGCTCCAGCTGGGCTGCTTGAAGGGTTTCACTCACAAGCCTCAAGCTGTACATCTATCCTGGTTCCCATATGAAATTCAGATCATCAGATTCCATGGACTATCTGTTAAAGAACTGCCTTTCCATTCTCCTAGAAAATATATCAACATGCAGAAGCTGATAAGTAATTTGTGTGTGTGTAAAAGTGTAGCCGCAACAATGAATCAATTAATCGATTAGTTGTCAACTATTAAATTAATCATCAACTTTTGATTGCTGATTCATTGGTTTTAGTAATGTTTTTAGGAAGAAAAATCATAGCTGTGAATATTTTCTGGTCTCTTTACTCCTCTGTGACAGTGAACTGAAATTTGGGGGCTTAAGGAAACTTCGATCAATATTTTTCATCATTTTGAGACATTTTTTTATGGACCAAACAACTAATCAATTAATCAAGAGACTAATTGACAATGAAAATAATCATTAACTGCAGCCCTAGTATAAATAATGATAATCTAATTGGCTCTCTCTAGTTACTACATAATTAGTATATAAATTACATTGTGAGCTGCATTATTGGGGTCTGTAACAAACAAACATCTGGAGAACAAGATTTGTAGGCCAGGGCATTTCTGCAGCTCTACGGTACTTCATTATACACATTTTACCTTTACCTTTTAAAAGTTGTAGCTTCTGTAATTTAGATATCATGCTTGGCCACATTGCAGTTTCAATAATATTTTGATTAATTTTGCAGCACTAGTTCATACTATCATAGAGGACTAAAAAACATGTTCTATTCACATTTGAGAGGCTGGACTGAGTGAATATTTCTCATGTTTGCGTGAAAAATTTCTTAAATCAATCATGAAAATAGTTACTGAATAATTTTCTGTTTGTCAACCTGGACATAGCAGCCACTAGCCCATCTGAAACAATGTCATTCCAACTAACATCAGTGGAAAATTTAGAGTCACGAGTTCTCATCCACCAAGAGAACTTTTCTCACGGATACACTACTGCAGACTATTTCATAGTTGTCAGAGCAAATCTAGAAACATCCTGTTGTAGTACTACAGTCACTCCGACTGGAGATTGTTTCAGAGTAGTGACCACTTCTAGCTCCTGTCACCTCATTTCTCACAGGATACATTTTGGCTCCACTAGTTCTCACTAGAGTTTCATCTCTGCTGCTGGGTCCAGTGGCCTGTAGAAGAAGGATGCTTCATTTTCTTTCAGTTAACAATAGATTCCATTTACATCCGCTCTCCTCGCTGCTATCCCACCCTTTTTCCTTCTTCCTCGCCCTCCCTCCCCCTCGCACTGTCATGTCAGTTTACTCAGTCGATTGATGTATCTCGCTCTGCCTCCACCCTCCAACCCTCCACCCACCGATCTCTCTGTCTTTCTTCCTTTTTCTCCTTGATTTGCTGTGTCTTTCAATTAGGCCATCCCTGACCCTGTCTCAGCCGGAGATGGCCTGCATGCTACTTGCGTGCTACTACTACTCTTCCTTTATGTGTGGGTGGGTGCTGATGGAGTGTGTGTCTGTGTATGTATCTTGACACAGAATCACATCAGTGTCACTGTCCGTCAGTCCTTTACATCATCCACAGCGCTCCACTTTTAAGCCTCCCACAAGACATGAGGCCTGTGATGAAAAAATGTTTCAACATATACTCATTTTTATTGTTCCCCCGTCTTTCCTCACCTAGTGCCAGTAGAACCATGTCCAAGCCAACGGGGGGCGGTGCCAACGATGTCACCCGCTTCCTGTCATCAGGGGCGGGGCCAGGGTCTCCCACCGCCAATGCTGTGTTCACTGCTGCCAGCCAGGCCGATTGGGCAGCAAAGAGACTTGTGTGGGTGCCATCAGAGAAGCATGGTTTTGAGGTAAGCAGGTATTGTCCGCTCACAAGAGAAATGGTTTTTGTTTTTTGTTTCCAACAAGCACCAACATCTATCATACTTGATGTGAAGAGCTTAAAGGGATGGTTTGGGTTATTTGAAGTGAAGTTGTATGAGGTAGGTACAGTAAAGAGAAGCAGAAAGAAACAGAGAAACAGAGAGGGGCACCAGCGCGGAAGCTAAGCACTGAGCCGCTGTGGACAGAGTCAGCAGCAAAATGTATTTTAGCCCCTTACAAAAGATCCACCTAAAAAAAAAAAATCAAAATCAGTTTCACTGTGCACTACAGTTTGAATATTTTCTTTCTGTTGCCATCAGACAGCCTTTTCTGACAGGAAGTCACAATCAATAAGCCAAATATTGCTTTCTCCAAACAGACTCATTTTACCTCAACCAGCAACACCTGTGTTCTGTGAGATAAAATTACAGATTTACCCACTGGAGTTTGGTTGGATTTGGAGAGTGTGATATTTGGCTTATAAAATGGTAGTCTTCCCTGAAGAAAAAGATGTCTGACAGCAAAGTAAAGTAATGGAAATATTTTAAATACAATGCACACTTAAACTGATATTGATATTTTTAGGTGGACCTTTCTTAAGTGGGTAAAATATATTTTGTTTCTGACCCTGTCCACAGTAGTACATTGCTTAGCTTCCGTGCTGGTTCTCTACCCTGCTTCTCCTAACGGGAGGCATGGCGACCACCATCTACTGTAGCGGATACACTGACTATTGATAAGTACCTCATACAACCCCACATCAAATAATCTGTACTATCCCTTTAAACAAATTGAATTTCAGAGCTAAATGGAATTTATTTTTACAACTTGTTTACACGTTCTTGTTCCACATTATCTGAGTATTAATCCTCTAGTAAATAATTAGCCTTAAGTGTGTGCCTTTGACTGAAGGTGTGTCAGAAAGGTGAGGCAAAGCAGCATAAGGTGTGTGCATCTGTGTATGTGTGTTATCATATTTTACAAGGTTTTTATCCCCAGCATGATGGCCTATTTTCCCTGCCTCCTTTTATCCTGTTAGGTTCCTTAATGTGCCTTGTGATGTTTTCTAACACATTTAGGCCTAATGACTATCATATGGCTCATGTCATGATATTAATTTGTTCCAGTTTTCTTGCATAATGCACATAACAAGTTTTCATTGGTGCACATTGTAGGATGTGACATATGAATTCAGTGTCCTATCTCTGAGTCTGCCTCTCTGCTGGACTGGTTTCATAGAGAGCTCTATGAATAGAACAATACTCTCCTTCAGCCTCCTAATGTTAAAGAGGCCGTTGTAGAGACACTGACTTCATTTTACAGTCATGATCTGAGAATGGCACTGCAGGACAAACACACACACGCATACTGAATATAAACACTCATACAGTATAACACGCAGAGAGACACACACACTTTTATCCAGATTCATATTCTGAGCATGTAGTTCAATCTGTGACTAATATACACCCACACACAGGCAAACACATATTTTATGTGTCGTGCATGTCAAGTAGGAGAGAGAATACAGCAGAGCAGAGTCCTGTGACCTGGTCCGAACCAGAGTTCACTACTTCCTGTCCTCAAAGCACAAGACCAACAGCATGACAAGAGAGCTCCTCTCCTCAATGTTCTGTCACCATCTATTCTTGTCTGCTGTCAAATACAATGACCACTCATGGCTGAAAGCTCACTAGAACATCATCCTGACTAACATTGTCAGATTTTGACAATATATTTTCAATCTTTGCTTCATTTTAAATGCAGGTCAACTAGTTTCAAGGGATAGTTGGGATTATTTGAAATGGGGTTGTGTAGTATGATGTATTTACATAATATCCATAGTAAGTGTATTAGCTACAGTAGATGGCGGTTGGCACACCCCCAGTTTGCAGAAGCAGAGAGGAGTACACATGCAGGAAGCTGAGCAATGTATGCTCTCTTGCTCTCTCCAATGCAACCAGACAGCTTTGGCAAGACCAGTAATTTTATCTTGTAGCTTTATCTCAGTAAGTTTGTTGTTAGTTCTTTTTTAGGTGGCTAAAATGTGTTTTGCTGCTTATCCTGTCCATAGCTGTATATTGCTTAGCTTCCGTGCTGGTACTCCTCTCTGCTTCTCCAGGTAGTACACTGACTATTAAGTATTTCATAGTAGATCACTGGAAATAATCCAAACTATCCCTTTAATGCAGAGTTACAGGACTAGACCAAAATCTTCTGTGTTATAGCCCAGTAGCTATCAACAATACCAATATATTAATTTTGTCAATTTGCCAATTTCTTATTGTGTGGAGGGTTTTTTCGACTCTCTCGGTGTCCATAAGCTTCTTTCCAGTTATATTTTTAGTCTAAGTTACTTTCATTAGAATGATTAATGACGTTTCGGAAAGCTCTTTGTTGTTGGTGTATTAAAGAAAACTGCTAAACATCTAAGATTTAAGGCTTCCAAGAGGAACTGAGGCTGCCCAACAGCATCATTTTAATTGCAAGAAGTTATTAAATTCACATCAATCTGTTCAATAAATATTTTTTTGTTTATTGATTATTTTGAAAGTGGTTACACTGGAAATGCACTTCTTGCTTGGCATCTGACTGTGAAATTGTGATGCTAATGATGATAAATGCAGAGGTGATGTTCTCTGTGTTGTTTTCTCAAGCAAGTTTTAAGTGTCTACTCTTACATTAACAGGAACTCTCTTTCTTCATCCTCTGTACTGTTTTTTTGTTAAACCCATTTCTCCTTCTACCCCCAGTCGGCCAGTATTCGGGAAGAACGCGGCGATGAGGTGGAGGTTGAGCTGACAGACAGCCAGCGACGGATCACTCTGTCTAGGGAGGAGGTGCAGCGGATGAACCCCCCACGCTTCAGCAAAGTGGAGGACATGGCCGACCTCACCTGCCTCAACGAAGCGTCTGTGCTACACAACCTGAGAGAAAGATACTACTCCGGCTTGATCTATGTGAGTGCACAAAACAGTGAATGCACAAGAAGGTGGAGCACATTCACAGCATACTTGAGCTAATAAACTCTTTGTGGGACATGGTTCTCATGCCAATGCACACGTTCACATGCATGCATGAACAGGAGTTTGTGCACATTCATTCTGTGATGTTGTGCA
This sequence comes from Lutjanus campechanus, assembly GCA_027495735.1. Classification (NCBI taxonomy): domain Eukaryota; kingdom Metazoa; phylum Chordata; class Actinopteri; order Lutjaniformes; family Lutjanidae; genus Lutjanus; species Lutjanus campechanus. Next base: position 1,445 of record JAJHUR010049978.1, on the reverse strand, counting down.
CATGCATGTGTTAGTGGTTTGCTGCTCTGGCATCTCCTCTGTAACTGATACAGGCTGGTAAGAGAGGTGGGGAGTCACTTTACAAAGTTGTTCATGTGTGTGCAGTGTCAGTGGGAGGCATCTCCAGTTTCTCCTGCTGAAAAGATATGCGTAAGACAGGATAGATAGGAATGAAAGTCAGAGTGATGTAAGCCACTGATAACTGACCTACTCAGGAAGCCTATACTTTTATACCTTATACTTTTTGTGTGTGCAATTAAAGCAGAATAATGTAGAGGCAATTAAATATAGTTGAGCTGCTTATTAATGGGATGAATGATGGCGGATGAGGCAGAGAGGAAAGATAAAGAGAAGCACAGAGAGGAGCTGTGTTAGATTGTTGGAATAGCTTCGAGAGGCGTATTACAATATGACATACATACGATACATTCATAATTTTTTCGATACACTTGGAATGCATCATTAGGATTCTCCTGTCTGGGTGTGGATTCACACTATGTTGAAAATATACTTACTGATTGCATTTACATGAGCCAAGATGTTCCTTTCTGGACAAACTAATATTTATAATCCCTAAAAATCTGCATATTTATAGATGTGGACTGTACATTCTGATGAAGTACATTTTTTAAATAATGTGTTTGTATGTTTTTATTTTTATTTTTATTTTTTGAACAAATTTTATTGTTTTTCATGTTTTTATTTATTTGTGCAGTGATTTTAATTGTGTCTTTTTTGTGTGAAGCATCGGTTTAATTAACAGTTCCCTGAATATTCAGATAAGCTGTCATTTTTACCTGCATGACAATGATTAATCATCTATACAGGAGGCTGTCAGGTGCTGGAAATCCTTGAAAACCCTTGAATTTTAATGCGGTGTTTTCAAGGTTTGGTAATTGCATCACTGCCATAATAAATGGCTCTGCAGCTTAATAGTTTGCTTTTTAGATAAAGAAATAAAATAAGTCAGACAGACTCAGCTCAAGCCTCAAGCTCTGCACGTGTGACTACACTTAGTTTGATCCGTCAGTCTTTGTTGACGTGTGCCCTCTGATGGAACAGGTCAGTGAGTGGGAGGCTAACAGACAACAAGACGCCGGGAGGTTGCTGTTTCAATGAGCGTTGATGTGAAAGATGAGGATTTTATTTAAATTATACTGAAGTTATTTGTCCCATGCAGAGTGACTGTTTTATATAGGATGCCAAGTCTGCTGACACACATTGACACATTTTGACATATTTTGAAAGTTGTTGGGGTTTTTTTAATTTGTCACCATTCTGTAGAATGATATCATGAAACATGATTTAATGTGATGTGATGTGAGTTAATGTGATATATACATATGTATATATATATATATATATATATATATATATATATATATATATATATATATATATATATATATATATATATATATATATACATGTGTGTGTGTGTGGGT